>JAESUZ010004678.1:0-88076 GCA_017311185.1 Proteles cristata cristata
CGTCTCAGGCCTGGGACCCGCCTGCCCCTCCAGGTGTGACCACGCGGTTTCTCTTCCACTTCAGTGACACGTGGAAACAATCAGGATTGGGACGTGGGGAATGAGCGCCCTGATCCTCCGTACCCGCGCCAGGAGCCGTCGTGTGCGCGGGGACCCCTCCTCGTTCCCTCCTCAGCCCACCCAGGATCGCCACACACCTGCCCTGCAAGCTCTGTTCTGGGCGCTGCGTGCGGACTGATGAGTCACACGTTCCCCCGCCCTCAACAGTGTCCCGGGGGCTTTCCGGCCTCCTCTGCCCTTCACCGGAGTCCACGATCATCATCCCTCCCACGGGGCATTGGGTGGCGTCCAGGGAACCAGTGCTTTGTCCAGAAAAACCAACCAGTCACCCGCCGCCAACACCCCACTCCCCTGGTAAGCGCAGCAATAGAACTGAACCCTGAGCCTCAGACCCGGGGGAGGTCAGCACAGGATCCCCGCGCCCCAGCCTGTCCCCTGGGGGTCAGCGGCCTTGGGCATTGTGATCGGCGGGCCCTCTATCTCCTCTGCACAGCTGTCTGGGGACCCTGCTCTCCTCCGCGTGGTTGGGGCTGGTGGGGTGCGGCGTCTGGGGCCTTACTCTTGCCCAGGGTCTAGTCACAGCAGGGACAGCCCCGCCCCCCCGGCCCCCCGGCCCCCCCGCAGGCCTTCCTCCTCCCGCTGCAGTCCCCGTGCTGCTGGCCCGGCTTCCTCCCGGGCCCTGCCCGGAGCCGCCCCGGTGTCGGCGGCCGGCTGACCCGAGCCCCTCCCGGAGCCCGTCCTGGGGACAGTGCGTCGTGGGGGCGCTCTGGGCGGCGTGGACGGCATCTTACAGGCTAGACCCCCCCCCGTGTCCTCCCTCCGTGCTTTTCCCAGGGGCCTGCTGGCCAGGGGGCCCTGGCTTCTTGTTTGGGGGCCCCCGTGTCGCGCCCTGTCCGACTGCCTCGCTGCGCTCTGGCTCGTCAGGTCCATGCGGTCTTCTTCCACTTGACTCTGCTCCCTCAGCGTGGCTGTCGGTGGCTCCCGCTGACCGCCAGCTCCCTGCCGGGGTGCCCAGGGCAGGCTCTGCATCTCCGGGGTTCCTTAGAGACCCCCGCCGGGGAGCCGCCTCTCACCCTGGGCCAGGGGGAGCCTGCGTGGCCCTGGGGAGAGCCCGCCCGGCAGGTAGTGCCGCGGTGAAAGCAGTTCTCTGAAGTGAGCCGGCCACCGGTCTCTGCCTCCAGACAGGCTCTGACATGGGGCCCCGTCGCCTCTTGAGATGGCCCGACGGGACCCAGGGTAGACCTGGCGAGGGCCGGGCTCGGTGGAGCGCCATGCTGCTCTCCGGAGAGCGCGGCCTCCAAGCACAATTTTTCTCTGGGTAAAAATGCAGTGTAGCTTTCCACACGCCCAGTGCCCTGCGGGGGAGGGCGGGGAGGAGGCTTGCACACGGGCACCTGCCCCTCCCCTGCGGCTCCCCTGCTGCCCACCTTGGCTCGGGCACAGTGCGAGGGCAGCACCTGCCATGCCCACCGGTCAGCTGAGCGGAGCTAGAGGTAGAGGGATCCTCAGCTGCCCCCGTTCTTGGCCCAGGCTGCAGGGCTGAGTCGCTTAGGCCACAGGTTGGCCAGTTCCGGCCAATCGGCCACATCTGTCCAGCTCCCTATTTTCCTGTGTCCCACACGTAAGAATTATGTCTGTGTTTTAAATGATTGGAGGGGGGCATAAAGGAACGCGTTTCCTGATGTGGTTCCACACCTGCGTGTGTGAGTGGTTGCCGCGGAGACCCCATGGCCTCTGAGGCCTGAAATCCCCCCTCCCTGCCCCTCACGCGGAAGTGCTGGCCTCTGGTGTAGATGGTCCGACCAAGAGGATGTGTGCTGGGCCAGAGGCTCGGACACAGGCAGGAGGCTCCCCTGAGCACCGGGGGCCCAGGGCTTCCACCGCCAGAGGGCGTGTCTCCTGACCCCCGAGGCCTCGGGGAGCCCGGCACCTGTCCTGCAGCCCACCCGCTGCTCTCTGTGACCGGTGGGTCCCAGGCGGGGATCAGGCCCCGGGGACAACCCTCAGTGGCCTGTGGCTCCAGAGAGGGGAACAAGTACTGACCCTGATGCTTTGCACGCAGACACGTGTAGTATCGTGCGTATCTCACGGTCAGGAGTGATTCACTGTTTAAAACTGAGGACAAAACCTATCTGTCAAATGATAGATGAATACATTCACCAAGAAGCATATTTGAGGAGAAAACCACTTTGTTTTGGGAAGTGTTGGACGGGGCTTCTGTATGTACGGAAGAATGCGGGGTTTCCTTCATCGGTTTGCTGTGTAAACAAGGGGGTGTGTTCACATTTATGTCCTTCCTTTTCAAGAAGGGCGTTTTTATGGAAGGAGTTGTATGTAAAGAACCGGAAGGGGTCATAGGTTTTTGTTAGGGTTTATGGGTTTGTTTTTTTTTTTAATATTTTTTATTTATTTCTAGGAGACAGAGAGAGACAGCGTGAGCAGGGGAGGGTCAGAGAGAGAGTCACAGACTGAAACAGGCTCCAGGCTCTGAGCTGGCAGTCAGCACAGAGCCCGACGCGGGGCTCGAACCCACGAACCACAAGATCATGACCTAAGCGAAAGTCGGATGCTTAACCGACTAAGCCACCCAGGTGCCCTGGTTTATGGTTTTTTAAAAAAAATTTTAATGCTTATTTATTTTTGAGAGACAGAGCATGAGCAGGGGAGGGTCCGAGAGAGAGGGAGACACAGAATCTGAAGCAGCTCCAGGCTCCGAGCTGTCAGCGCAGAGCCCGACGCGGGGCTCGAACCCACGAACCGTGAGATCGTGACCTGAGCTGAAGTCGGACGCTTAACCGGCTGAGCCCCCTGGGGGCCCCCTGGTGTGTCTGATTTTGAAGGCTCCCCCCTTGTGCATTTTTGAGGTGGCACAGTTGACCCAGTCCAGTATCACTTCATCCTTCTTCATCTTTACAAAGATAGGAAAACGTCTAAATATGACTTTTTCTTGAAAGATACGTGGCCTAAACAGAAATAAAGAAACATTTTAAAAACCACTCACAGTCGTGCGTTGTCACAAAGGCCACAACACCGAACAGACCCACAAAGGTACGAGTCGCGACACCCTGGGTAACGGCCGCCACGGCGCTCTGTGTTCCCCTGTGTGGTTCTGTCCCCGCCCCGCTCCTAGGCGGGCAGAGAGGCCCTGCTTCAGGCGTCGGCGGGCGCCCCCTCCGCGTTGCTGACCCTTCCCCGGCTCCCCTGACCTTTAAGTCTGTGGAAGTTCCCAGTGACTGGTTCTGCAGGTAAGTGCAGGGCTTTCCCCACGTGGCCGTGGACGACCACACATTTACTCCTGCAACAATACGTTGTGTTTGTGAACCGTCCGGTTGAGGGAAACAACGAATCCTGCCCACGAGATCGTCGGGTTAGTTCGTCCAGACTGCACTTTGCGTATGAAGGGGGGCGTTCAGGCTCCGTGACAGGCTCGCACAGCAGGCCGCGTTCGCAGCGGCACCAGGGCGGCACCTCTGGCCCCAGGCCTGAGGCGAAGGGCGGGCGGGGGCCCACGGGGGCTGCCCCGAGGGGCCCGGCTGGGTGCGGGGCGTCAGCGCCCCCTCCAGAGTCAGCACCTCGGTGGGAGCTCCCCCCGTTTCTTCTGCTGGACTTACCGGGCGCCTGTCTTCTTGCTCAGCATGTGGTTTCCACCCTCATGAAGCCCTGGCAGGGGTGCCTGGCTTCAGGCAGCAGGGTGGGCGTGGACTCGAGTGGGAACCGGGTGTGGACCCCCTGGGGGCTCCGGTGCAGGGCCCACCTTCCAGAGGGCGTGATGCACGCGGAGCGCAGCGGGGACACCGGGCTCTGTGCACAGCCGATCCCGCTGTCCGGGCTGCTGGAGGCGGGGCCGGGCCTCTCCGTGCCCGCCAGCTCCGTCCTCCTGCTGCGGGGACCCGGCGTGCCCGTGGGTGAGCCTGCCCCCCACAGGACACTGGGCTGCTTCCGGGGCAGCAGGGACCTCAGTCTGATGATTTTTCTGTACGTTGAGCCATAGCGACCCCACCCCACGGAGGGCCTTTGGGGTTCGAGCGTCCTGCCTTCCCTCCAGGGCTAGAAGGGACCCTCCTTGCTCTCAGGTCGGGAGGAGCTCGTTCTCATCTCCCGCCGGGACCGGCTCATCATGATCTAGACGCTTCAAACGCATACTGTGGCTGCGTGAGAAATCCAAGTCCCTGGATTTTCAGAACCTAAGCAGTTAATGTTAGAAATTTTGCTGCAAATAAATTGATCAGTATGCAAGACAGTTGTCACGGCTGAATCATGGTCCACAGTTTAGGTAAACAGATCTGGGATGACATTTTCTGAGCAGAATACAAATGCGGCTCATTTCCTCCCAGAGGCTCCTGAAGGTTCTTCCACACGGATAAGAGATTCTCCCAAGAAGGTGCTGGACACGGGAAGAAAGAGCTTTGTTTAATCCCTCAGAAAAGGTAGGGCTGTGGTGCTGGGTGTGCTTCCCGGGAAAAGAATTGGTCTGAGAGAGACGGCTGTTGGGGGGAGCGTTCTTTGCTTATGAGCTGCCTGCCTGCACCCCCCGTTCCCCCCGAGAGACCCTTCTGGTCTTCATTTCTTGGAATTGTCATGAAAACATCATGCTGTTGTCTTGTGAAAGTTTGCACGTAATTAATTTCTCTCCGTGTTGTGACGATCAGGGGACATTCCCCTCGTCGCGATTCCCATGACATGGCGGGGGTGGGGGCACTTCCTCGTGCCGCTGGCCTCCGTCACGCTCCCGGGTTCCCTTCTCCCCGCGCCCTCGCCACCCGCGCCGCCTCGCAGGAGTCCCGCCCAGTATGTCTGCACCCGACACGGGAGATGAGCTAGGTGCTGCCTCGCGAGCCGGCTGCGTTCCCTGCGTGGTGGTGACGCTTTCAGCACCCTGAGCTCGTGCCCATGTTCAAACGAGCCGAGACGCTCATGGCAACTTGTGTAAGGCAGGCAGTCATTTTGCCTGTGTGTGTGTGTGTGTGTGTGTGTGTGAGAAAGAGAGAGAGAGAGAGAGGGAGAGAGAGGGAGAGAGACGGGAGCCAGTGCTACCCCGGGGAGGGGGAGGGGGAGCTTCTGCGTTTGGAGTCAGACCGCTGTGGACGGGGACCTTTCTGCCTGTTTGTGCATTTGCTGTCGGGTATGACCTGGGACCCTGCGCAGAGGTCTGTGCACAGGGGCCGCCTTTGAGGTGGGGGAATGAGTGTTGATCTTGCAGGAGTTGGAGGCAGCCAGGGGCCAGGGGTCAGGATCGGGGGGTGGGACATGCCCCCCAAGGGCTGGGCTGGGTTGGTCTGTGCAGAAACTCTGCAGCAGTGAAAGGAATACATTTAGGAAAAGGGCACCCTTTAAATCGTGCTTTATTTCTCCCAGAGCATTCCCATTGCTATTCCCATGGCATAGGTGTGGCCTCCTCCAGGAAGCCTTCCCAGGTCCCCCTGGGCATTCCCACGGCCTGCTGTCCGGCCGCTTTCCCAGCCTGCAGCCCGCGGCTGTCACGAGGCAATTGCCCAGCCACGTGTCCCCATCAATGGCAGGAGAGGGTCTCCTCGACTCTGATGACCCAACTTGCATCAGGCTTCTGGCTCAAAATCAGGGCTTTGCAAATGTGGTTTGTAATCGAAACGGGGCCCCGTTTTCTTACCGCAGCCTCTGCAAAAGGAGGCAGCGTCGCGGTTAACCCCATTCCCCAGGTGGAGAATGGGACAGTCACGCGATGGGGAAGCCAGAGCCCGGGCCCGGCCCCGGGTGGCGCACGGGCCTCGGAGGGAGGCGTGACGGCGTGTGCCTCCTCTCGGCCCTGAGGCCCTGTGTGTCGGGGCCGGTGTGCGCAGGCGCAAGTACACATCTGACCCAACCATGTTTTTCTTCCTCCTCCGGAAATTTCCCCCCGTGCCATCTCCGTGTGGGAGGATCAGGTGATCAGGCTTTTTAGAATCTTCCCTTTCTGGGTGCGGATGGTGACACGCGGGGTATTTTGGGGCGTTGACGTCATCTCTTTCCTCCCGAATGCCCTCTTCGCGGCTCTGTCACTCCTGCCATCTTCCACCTGGACGGCTGTGACCTTCCTTGCCTCTCAGGAGAAGAGGCGCAGGTGTGGTAAGGGAGCATGGGGTACCAGGCCCGGCTGGGGAAGGGACCAGCCGGGGGCCGCCTGCCCTGCGGAAGTAACGTCTGCGAGGAGCGGATGGACCGTCAGGAGTTGGCTTGGTGAAGGGGGAGGGAGGACAGCTTTCTCGTCCCAGGACAGAGCGCGTGCAAAGGCCCCGAGGTGGGAGGGACCATGACGTGCTGGAGAAACAGAGAGCAGTGTGACCCGCGATCGACGGTGGGCGGTGGCCTGGCCACGCGGGGACAGCTGGATGCGGCGGGGAGTTCCACGTTTTGTGCCAGGAGCAGAGAGAAGCCGCCGCAGGATGTGAGGGCGGCTGGTCTTGGTGATCTGGGCCCCGTGAGGGTGCGTGGGGGGAGAGTGGGTGTGGGGTGGCTGGCGGAGGACGGCCCGCGGCAGGCTGGCAGTGGACCCCGGGGGTTGGAGAGGCCGTTAGGGGTGACGGCACGACCCGATGGGTGCGTTGGGGGGCTTGGCCAAGCGCCTGCCCTGGGAAGAGGGGGGCGGGGGCTGGGAGACCCAGGAGGCAGGGCCTGTGAGTGGGGGGCACCCCGGTTGGGGGGGAAGGAAGGTTCTAGGTGGGCCCAAGGAGCTCTCTGGTGGGGGGACGGGGCGAAGGCCTGACTGCGAGGGCTGCAAGGGAGGCAGGGAGGCCTCGGGGTGACGCACCAGGGGCATCAGAGGGCTTTTCCACAGGACGCGACACGCTGTCCCCCGCCCACCTGACGGTCCCTCATCCAAGTATAACACTGGCTGGAATTTTGCTATGAGATGTTCTGTGCGCAGAAGCGTTCACGTTTCTGTGCCTCACAGACGCCTCTCCGTCCCCGCGTGGTCCGCAGCCCCGTGCAGGCGTGGGGCCGTGTCTGCGCACCTGCTCGGGGAAGCTCCCGGTGGACTGAGTCCACGTCAGGGTCAGGGCCGTGTCCGCGTCGGGTCAGGGCCGTGTCCGCGTCAGGGTCAGGGCCGTGTCCGCGTCGGGTCAGGGCCATGTCCGCTTCTGGGTCAGGGCCGTGTCCGCGTCGGGTCAGGGCCGTGTCCGCTTCTGGGTCAGGGCCGTGTCCACATTAGGGTCAGGGCCGTGTCACATTAGGGTCAGGGTCATGTCCGCGTCAGGTCAGGGCCGTGTCCACATTAGGGTCAGGGTCATGTCCGCGTCGGGTCAGGGCTGTGTCGCGTCCGGGTCAGGACGTGTCAGCGTCGGGTCAGGGCGTGTCCGCGTCCCGGGTCAGGGCCGTGTCCGCGTCGGATCAGGGCCGTGTCCGCGTCGGGTCAGGGCCGTGTCCGCTTCTGGGTCAGGGCCGTGTCCACATTAGGGTCAGGGTCATGTCCGCGTCGGGTCAGGGCCGTGTCCGCGTCGGGTCAGGGCCGTGTCCGCGTCGGGTCAGGGCCGTGTCTGCGTCAGGGTCAGGGCCGTGTCCGCGTCGGGTCAGGGCCATGTCCGCTTCTGGGTCAGGGTCGTGTCCACACCCCTTGGCTCCTCCGTTGCCGGCGAACTATTGGGGGTGGGGGCTGCCGAGCCTCTGGAGGGGCCTCTGGGAGGCCATGCCCCTTGTGTGGCCCAGCACGTAAAGTCATAGAAGTGACTTTGTTCTCTATAGTAAGAAAATGTTCCTGGTTTTGTTAGCATCTGTGTGTGTTTAATTTGGCCACGTTTATTTTTTTAAACTGTATTTATTTTCAGAGAGAGAGAGTGAGCAAGCAGGGGAGGGCAGGGAGAGAGGGGGAGAGAGAGAATCCCAAGCAGGCTCCCCGCTGCCAGTGTAGAGCCCAGCACGGGGCTCGAACCCATGAACCGTGAGATCATGACCTGAGCTGAAGCCAGGAGTCAGGTGCTTAACTGACTGAGCTCCCCAGGCACCCCTTGAACAACCTTCCTTTTTTTTTTTTTAATGTTTATTTTTGAGAGACAGAGATGAAGCATGAGCAGGGGAGGGACAGAGAGAGAGGAAGACACAGAATCCGAAGCAGCTCCAGGCTCTGAGCTGTCAGCACAGAGCCCGACGTGGGGCTCGAACCCACGAACAGTGAGATCATGACCTGAGCCTGAGTTGGACCTTAACCGACGGAGCCCCCGGGCCCTGAAGCTCTAATGTGTTGATGGTAAAAGAAGGTTGTACAAACGGGCCCTCCCACAAAGGGCCCCGAATCTGGGGGAGTGGGCCTTCCTCAGTGCCTGGCGCCGCGGCCGTCTGTGTGTTCCGGCCCGGGCAGCCCGTTGGCTGGACGCGTGGGAACCTCTCCTCGGCCCACTGGGTGACGCGGGCACTTGTGTGTGCGGCTCGCTGGCCCTGCCCTGCCCCCGCGCCGCCCTGGGGCGCACAGGCCTCAGGACAGATGCGGGCTGCAGTCCGCGGCCACAGCATGCCCCGCCGCGCCGCTCCCCGCAGTGCAGGCTGCGTGAGCCCGCCCGTCACCGTGCGCCCGGTGTCCTGCACAGGCTCTTGGGGGCCGAGGGTGCGCTCAGTGGAGCCCGAGGGAGGCCGAGGAGGCCCTCCCGTGCTGAGGTCCTTCTCCTGGCGGATGGACTTGCCGGGAGGAGGGGGCCTGCCCTGCCCTGGCCAAGCCCGGGCACCCGCAGACCAGCCACTCTCTCCGCTTGCTTCCCTCGTCCGTCTGAGGAGAGCGCTGGACAGCGGGTGCCCCTCAGCCAGGTTTTGGGGACCTTTGCTTTCTGTGCATGTACAAAACAACCAATATATTTGTGTTCCCGTAAGAAATGGGACGAGTCTCGTTTAGTCCTGACGACACCTGTCTTCCTTCATGACACACTGGTCTAATCACAGTGAAACGTCCTCATGCAGGACTTCTCAGTATGTTTTTAAGGGACACTCTGGGGCGCCTGGGGGGTTTAGTCAAGTAAGTGTCTGACTCCAGCTCAGGCCATGATCGCCTGGTCAGTGGGTTCGAGCCCCGCGTCGGGCTCGGTGCTGACAGCTCAGAGCCTGGAGCCTGTTTCGGATTCTGCGTCTCCCTCTCCCTCTGCGCCTTCTCCACTAGGACTCTTTCTCCATCTCTCAAAAATAGATAAATGTTATAAAATTTTAAAAAGTAATAAAATAAAGGGCACTCTGAGGAGGGTGAATAGGCACGGCTTTTCCTGGCTTGCTTAAGTGCGGATAACTTTTCTCGGAGAATCTTAGGTACTGACTCTTGTGCCTTGTTTCCGGAAGTCGTGACTTTCGTTTTCACCCATACTTGTGCTGCCAGAACGATTCCACCGCCCGTTTGGGGCCTTCATGGACTTCGTCTGTTTCAGTCCCCATTTCAGAAAAGTGCAAAATCCTTGTCAGAAGCAGCGGACGGTGCGGCGACCAGGCCACCCCTGTGGGTGCCGGCTCGCTGTCACAGACCCAGTGCAGTCATTGTTGAAAGGGGAGAGCGGCACCTTAGACAGGGATCTTTTCCCCTGAGTGCTTTCCAGTGCATACATTTGTTTAAAAACTAAAAAAAAACCCAAAACCCCAACGACTGTGCTAGCTCTTGGATTCCCGTGACCGGAGCACAGCAGCTAAAAATAAGGTCGGTTTGTTAGTATAATAAAATTCTGCTTCAAAAGTCTGCAGCACAGTGGTTTAAGTTGACCTTAGAATGTGTTTATTAAACACGATGTCTTCGGGCATAAAGAGGGGCAGCTGTCGGACGCCTCCCTGGGTTCTGGAAGGAGGCGGGTGTGGGGAACCCCCAGTCCAAGCACCACCGCACCCCAGGTGCCCGGTCTTCACTGACAAGGGCCCGCGTTCCGGTACATTCCTCCCGACCTGTTGACGTTTGTGTTGGGCTTCCCTTCCAGCCCCGGGGAGGGGGGTGTTTAGAGCCCAGCCAGACGCGCAAGCGTGGGGTCCGGCTCCGGAACAGCAAGCGGAGTCAGAGAGGACGCTCGAATATTCATTTTGCCACTTGGTACTCGGGGGAAAGGGGCCTGGGCTCAGGAGCGCTGTGCAGAGCGGCCGGAGAAGCCCTGCAGCCCTGTGCTTTCCCGGCCGCCGGGGGTGTCCGGCAGCGCGGAACCGGCTCGCGCGAGCGTCCGGCCCACAAGAAGGGATATGTTCGCAGACTGACCCACAGGAAAGGTCGTGCCAGGCCTCCTCCTCTGTTCGCAAATACACTTCGTAGACTCACGTCAGCCGACGCGCCGCAGTCGTGGCTCCGGGATCCGGCCCCGGGGGTTCGTGGCTTCCGTACAGCCCCCCGTGCTCGTCCCTGTGGGCCCGTCCTCAGTCCCCCCCCCAGCAGCCCTTAGTGTGTTCTCTGCATTTGGGAGGCTCCGTGCCCCGTCTCCCCCTCTGGTCTCACCTGGCCTTTCCTTCCCTTCCCCCGTGTTCACCTGTGGTCTTTCTCCAGCTCCACACAGGAGCGAAGTCTCGTGGTATTTGTCTTTCTCTAATTTCGCTTATAGCGTGAGACACTCCAGTCCCATCCACGGTGTTACAAATGGAAGACTTCATCCCCTGTGGTGGCCGGGGAGGGCCCCGCCGCGTGTCCACACCGCGTCTGTCCTTCACCAGCCGGGGGTACTTCAGGCCCGTCGGCCTGTGGTGATGCTCTGAAGCCCCAGACCTCGGTGTCCTCGTGATGAGTGGGGGGGCCGCGCAGGCTCTAGATCCGGGGCTCTGAGTCTGAGTCCAGGATGGGGACCAGCGTCTGTGCCTGGGGACAAACGCCCGGGTGATGGCGGCGGCGGCGGCCGCGGGCGGCCGATCCCTGGCTCTTGGCGGGTTCTCTCAGTCTGCCTGGAGGCTGTGCTCTCGTGGCGCTTCGTTCGCCCAGGCGTTGGCCACGCTGCTCGTCCGTGGAAGCCTTACCTGCCTCCAGGGGACCCCCGTCCCCTAGGAAAGCTGCAGATCTGTGCTCTTTCTAAACCACCTGGCTAAGCATAACTGCACCTCCTAGAGGCTGCCTCCGGGACTGCCGCGCGGCTGCCTTGTTCCGGGCTTCCCGGCACTGACAGAACCTCTCTTCTCTGCCTTCCAGAAATGGCTTCGGACATCCCTGGGTCGGTGACGTTGCCTGTTGCCCCGATGGCCACTGGACAGGTGCGGATGGCGGGGGCCATGCCCGCCCGTGGAGGCAAGCGCCGTTCCGGGTAAGCAAGCTCAGCGCTTCCAGGAAGCGGACTTGAGCAACTTGACCTGCTGGGGCGGTGCTCGGGCTCCCCCTCTGGAGAGCCAGCCTGGCAGTCTGCACACTGTTTGGGTTTTACAAGATCCCCAACTACGCGTGTGATTCGCCTCCCAGCGTCCGGCCCCAGCACCCAGCTGGGGCCTTCTGTTTGCTGGCCTTGTGACGAGGAGGCGGCCGGGCCCCGCTGGGCCTGGCTCGGGCCGCCTCTGGGGGGGCCTCCCGCGTCCCCCTGCCTCAGGCACCCCAGCCGGAGGCCAGGACCGCAGGCCTGAGCTCCAGGGGCCCCCAGGGCGCTTCCTCTCCCCCGCCCGTGTCTCCGCTCCGTCCAGCACAAGAATTCCTTCCTTTTGAGACATTGGCTACAGCCTGGCAGCTGAAGGCCGGGCCTTTGCATTGTCCGCACCGCTAACGACGCTGCTGACGGGGTGCGGGCCGGGGCCGGGGCCGGGGCCGGGGCTGGGTGGGCATCGCCCTTGAGCTGATGGGGCCGGAAACTGCGTCTGGTCATCAGCGTGGCGCCTGTAGCCACAGACCTAGAGGACGCGCCAGCTCTCAGAAGTCCCCGCCGGGGGGACGGGACAGACATTTTCAGACCCTGTCTGTCCCCGGCCCTTTGCCCATCGAGTCTGGGTTACTCCCAGTGACACGGCCGACGGAGCTCCTCCTGAGGACGGCAGCCTGTCGTGGTGCCGCTGCCGACGGCGCCGGGCTCCCCGGGAACACGGGACGCCTGCCCCGGCCCGGGCCCGCGAGCGTCCGTGTCCCAGACGTGGGGTTCGCCCCGGCAGCGGGACTCAGGCCGCGCGCAGGGCGCAGGGGCAGCAGGCCCGCAGCCACGGGGCTGTCCTCACGCAGGGCCGCAGTGGGCAGCGTGGGTGCTGGTGCAGAGCCCCCCACAGCGGCCGGGGCTGAGGCTGCGGCCCCGCCAGCTCTCCTGGCCGCTGCAGGGGGGCGGTCCTGTCTGCTCCTCGACCGGCTTTTGTTTTTAACAGATCCCAGGTGTTTTTAAGTTATTTTTATTTTTCTAATGTTTATTTATTTTGAAAGAGAGAGAGCAGGGGAGGGGCGGAGAGAGGAGAGGGAGAATCCCAAGCAGGCTCCACCATTAGTGCAGAGCCTGACGCGGGGCTCAAACCCATGAACCGTTGAGATCAGGACCTGAGCCAAAACCAAAAGTTCGATGCTCAACCCACTGAGCCACTCAGATGCCCCTGAAATTATTAAAAACACTTTTTTTAAATGTCTGTTTATTTTTGAGAGAAAGAGAGAATGAGCGGGGGAGGAAGAGAGAGAGAGGGAGACAGAATCCAAAGCAGCTCCAGGCTCTGAGCTGTCAGCACAGAGCCCGACGCGGGGCTTGAACTCTGGAACGGTGAGATCATGACCTGAGCCTGTTGGACACTTAACCCACTGAGCTGCCCAGGCGCCCCTGAAATTATTTTAAAGGTGTGGCTCTCCCACCTCCGTCTGCAGACGAGCCCCGTGGCTTGCCTGGTCCTTTTTGAGGAGAGGCGGGCGGGTCAGGGCCAGGCTCAGGCAGGGACGGTCAGGCACAGCCTGCTGTTTGTGAGGCAAGCTGCCCCTCGGCGCGGGGGGCCAGTGTGGGCCTCTGCCGGCGCCCCCTTCCCGCCTGCTCGGGGCTGGGCTGCACGGGCCCACGGCTGCTCCTGCCCCCTCCGCACGCTGACCTCTGCTTGCCGCCTGGGCTGACGATTGGATCGTGGATCAGGGTCTTCTCTGCGGAAGTCCCTGCTTCCCTTCCCGACCAGACCACACACAGCGAGCCCTGGGGGTCAGCACCCTCCCCCACCACTGCTGGCCCAGCAAGTTCAACACCCAAGAAAACAAAGGAGGGGCGTCAGGGTGGCTTGGCCTTCGGCTCAGGGCATGACTCACAGTTCGTGGGTTCGAGCCCCGCGTCGGGCTCTGTGCCAACAGCTCGGAGCCTGGAGCTGCTTCTGATTCTGTGTCTCCCTCTCTCTCTGCCCCTCCCCTGCTCATGCTCTGTCTCTCTCTCAAAAATAAACGTTTAAAAAAAATTTTTTTTAAAAAGGAAAGAAAGAGGTTCACGAGGAGGGCAGTGGCTGCTGACCGCTGGCCGGCCGCGGACGAGGTGTTGGCCCTCGCGAGATCAGGAGGCCTGTCCACGGTCCTGACTCCTGGGAAGGTGCCACTTCCTTCTCCCCGACGCAGGGACCCAGCAGGCAAACCGTGGTCTCCTCTGCTAGACCCCAGTGACTCGGGGCCGCGGCCTCTGTGTCTAAGCGAGGGAGAGTCCGTTCCCACAGGGAGCAGCTGGCGTTTCCACGCGTCGTGTGAGGCTGTGACCGAGGCCCCTGTCCTGCTGCTGACGACACCCTGACCGCAGCCTAGACGCCCAGAGAAACACTAAGGAGACGTGAGGGAGGTCGCGTTCCTCAGAACGCAGGTGACCCCACGGCGGGCCTGCTTCTGTCCCGTGGCGCCTTTATCCACGTGGATGTGGGGGCGCGTGGGGAGACACGGGCAGGGAGGGAGGGAGAAGAGAGAAGGGCTGGGGTGACGGGAAGGAAGCAGGGATGGGTGGGGGCTCTGTTCCTGCCCCCCACCCCCGACCTGGGACGTGTCCAGGGTCCCAGCACAGCCCCCAGCCCTCCCGCGGAGCCGGCGCTCGCGGCTCTGGGACCCGCCTGGCCGCACGCCCGCCCACCCCTGAGGCCCCCGGACGCGGGTGCTGGCCAGCAAGCCCAGATCCCCCAATGGCAGCCGGGACGCGAGTGCATCTTCAGGAGTTTCAGATTCTTTGGAAAGTGATTCCACATGTCGGGAAGGTGGGGGGGCGGGGAGAGAAGCGAGTCACCATATTCATCTTTGCCGAGACCCACCCCCCGCTCTCAGGGCCAGCGAGCGGGGGCACTTCTGGGGCGGGGGCGGCGGCCGTGGTGGCACAGGGCTGACCGCCCTCCCCCTGCCCCGGAGTGCGATGCTCACCACCGAGGAACGGTGCCTGTGCCCGCGTCTCCCTCCGCGGCTGGGTGGCCGGCCTGGGCTCTGGGGGACAGCGGCCTGCGCCGGGTCACCTCCCTGGTTGTGACCCGGGTCAGCCGCCCAGGGTCCTCCTCCGGCGCCCTAGCAGCACGGCTTCCCTCTCTCCGAGAGCACGAGTGAGCGTCTCCTGACTCGGCCTCGATGACACATCATCATCACCACTCAGTCGCTGTCCGGGGACTCACGTGGCTCTTTCTTAACTCATCGCGAGCTCGGGGAAACCTTTCCTGGCAGCCCGGTGAGGCCGGAGTTCTCGCTCCTGGACAGGAAAGTGAGGCGGTGCATTTTCGGCCCATGGTTTGAAGGCTCTTCCATCATCGGCTTGCCGTACCCAGCTCCTTACGGTGAATACAGTGGGGCTTCAGAGGCCTGTTTTGGCTTCTCTCCCGTGTCATCCAGATGCCTCGTAATGGAGGCGCGTGAAAGACGCAGGCAAAGCTGGTTTACGTAGAGCTCTTACAGCGGGAGAAATAAGGCTCGCTACTCCAGTCGGGTGTAAGTCGGCTGTGAAGGTGTGACAGGGACCCAGAGGTGCTGGTTGGTGGCCTTGTCCCCACGAGCTGTGTTTCCTGATGAGCAGTGAGGCCCGTGAGGGCAGGTGAGTTACCTGAGGGTTTGGCCCGTTGTTCGCACGCTAATTTACCTTCTGGGTTCACGGCCACGCGGTGCTCTTCCGACTTAGCGACCCCATCGCTGCACACATGTGGCCCCAAGGGCACAGGAGGGGAGCCATGGTCTCGTGGTCTCTAATCGTCTGTGGACAAATCCAGGTTCCCAGCACCCTGCTGAGTCCAGGAGACTCTTGCTCCAGAGCAGGGCCGTCCCTTCCCTCCCCTCCCACTCACTGGCCGGAGCCACAGCCGACCGGCCCCCATGGGGACCGCATACCCCACCCACATGGCTCACGTCTCCGTCCGTCTGGGCCAGCGAGGTCCGGGTAAAGAGCGGAGCTGCCCTGACGAAAACGGGGTGACCAAGACCTGGTCGGCCCGGGACTTCCCCCGTGTGGGCACTGGGCTCCGGCGTCCCCGGGGCCCTCTCAGTCTGGGAGAGTCCGGATGGATGCCTTGTGACCCCAAATAGGACGGGGGGCTGACTAATAAATGGCGTCTCGCTCCAGCCCGATTACACTCGATCGGCAGCACGGACGGGCATCTTACAGATAACAGAGTGTCTCACTCTCACTCTCCAGAGGGGCTAAGTGCTTACCTAAATCCTCAGGAATTTTGAAAATGTTGAAAATTCAGTTTCCCTTCCTTGACACAGTATCTGACAGTCCAGGCTGAGGTCGTCTTCGTGCGGGCGGCACGGTTGCGCTGCCCCTCGGTGGGCACTAGGGGGCAGTGTGGCTCTGCCCAGCGCGGGGACGCGGCCTGTCCCGGATGTAATTCCTGGTGAAGGTGTGGGCCAGCTTCGCGGGTATGCGGGACACCATGGCTTTGGATCCCATCACCAGGGCCCCCAAGCACTCTGGCCACACTGCATGTACAGCAAAACAGAAACAAGCAAACAATAGCATTTTAAGAGGAAGATCGTCCTTTGCCCTAATTCCATCCCAAAGTCGCCCAAATTACCCCGGAGCCCAGAGAATACGATTTGTCTCACGAGGGACCTCGTGTGTGTGTGAGTGTGCGTGTGCGCGTGCCTGGGGGTGGCCATGCCTGCGCATCTGGCCTTCCCTGGTGGCCCGGGTGCCCCAACCTTCCCCAAGGAGACCCCTCGGCCTGAATGGCCAGGATGTCCACACGACTTCTCATTTTGCTCCTGGGAGAGCCTCGCCCAGTTTGTCCGAGCGAACTCCCCCCGGCATCTGCAGGAGCCGCGTTAATTGTCGTCAGAGGGGCGGGTGCGTGGAGGGGAGCCTGGGCTGTCAGCGCCGTACCTGTTAGGACTCTGGTTCCCTGGTGTGCAGGGGCCCAGGAGGTGGGTCCTGAGGACGCGGTGGGTTTCAACAAGCAGACAAGTGCTTGGAGCCGCTCAGCCCCAGCAACGAGTAACTGTTTCGCCTCCACACATGTTTGTCTGGGTTTGGACTCTAGGGGTGACGGCCTTAAGGCCCTTTTCACATGGGACCCCCCAGACCGGCCATGTTCTGCAGCAGCACAGCCTGTGCGAATCCCTCTGTCCCCCTTAGAGCTTCCTGGAGCGTCCGTGCCCTGCTGATAACGTGCACAGGACGGTGGCCACGTGGGGTCGGTGTGGAAAACACCGTGTGGTGGGGGCCGGCGCCCCAGAGCTGGGGGTCGGGCACCCGAGACCTTTGGGGGCAGCGTTGGCAAGCCGGCGGCGGCCTGTGGGGGCCCGAGGGTGCGAGCCGGTGCGGCCCTTTGCACACGTCCCCAGCCACGTAACAAATGGCGCATATATGAATGCCCTTCCTTTGGCCCTTTCTTGTCCGAACCCATTTGCTGACCGCGTCCAGGCATTTTCTACGTGCCTGGGGGTTGGGCGGGGGGCATCCGTCCCACTGCATGGAGTCCCTGCCGTGCCAGCAGCTCGGGTCCCTGGTGACGTGTGCTGCCTGTGATGAGTCTCCTCGTGTTCTTGACTTTCCAGGATGGACTTTGACGACGAAGACGGGGAAGGACCCAGCAAATTTTCCAGGTGAGTTTACCTTACGTCTTTGTAAACTCTTTGTAAAGCCCTTACTTTATGTGACTGTTGGCCCCAAAAGTTCAGTTGGCTCTTTAAACAGTAATTGCTGGGTGTTATGGGCTCCTTTTTACATCCTTTTTTTTTTTTTAAAGTTTATTTTTGAGAGAGAGGGAGAGAATCCCAAGCAGGCTCCATGCTGTCAGCACTGAGCCTGACGTGGGGCTCGAACTCACAACCCTGAGATGATGACCTTAGATGCCAAGAGTTGGACACTTAACCGACTTAACTGAGCCGCCCAGGCCCCCGGACTCCTTTTTAGAAAACAGACCTAAAGCTCAGGTTTAGAGAAAAGATTCAGCCTACTCTCCTAGCACAGACAAGAAGGGAAAATGAGGCAGTGGGTGGCCAGGCCAGGGCCCTGTGGGGTCCTAGGGGCCATGACCTGAGTGCAGACCAGACCACCTCCCTGAAGGGCCGGGGGCCACGGGGGCCGCTCAGTGTCCCGTGAGGAAGGGTAAGGCAGGCGCAGCCCCCGGCTCGTTACTCTGTCTTCTCTTTTTCCTTTCTTTATTTGCATTGTTTTGTGTGAGTCACATAGGAGGTGTGACTGTGCAGACAGAGGCGCGGATCATTCCATCCTCTGAGCAAAGTGCCCGCCCGTTCGCTCTTGGCGGCCCGTCTGTGGGCATTACTGCTTCTTGCTCATTGAAGGACTTGAAGCCTGGCGCTGGGCGGTGGGTGCCTTCCTCCAGCGTCTGCACTCCACAGTTAGGTTGACAGTGCTGGTTATTTTTTTGAAGTTTTTAGAAGAAGGACGTCCACAGGGACCCCCGGGCCCACCGACCCCCCAAGTTTGCTGTCCCCACGGCAGTTATTTTCGGTCATGGCTCCTTTCGTCCACGTCGTGGCTGTGAACTGAGCACCCTTCGCCCCTGGAGAGGAACACCTGTCCCGTTACCGCTCAGGGCCGCCCGGAGTCTGTGCGTCCGTAGTAAACAAACCGCCCGGAGGCACCATCCTCCCGGAGCCCTGGCCCTTCCGTCCCCCACACGGGCTCCAGGGGAGACCATGGAGACGGGGTACTGTGCCCTCTGATGACCCCGGAATTTTCTCATCGAAACAAGACACGAATTTCAGTCACGGAAGCGTGTCGTATTTTCCCTTGGTGTGGACAGAGCTCCACTCGTTTCTTGGGAAAAGCTTTATATTAAAATTTTTAAAAATGTTTATTTATTTTTGAGAGACAAAGAGAGACAGAGCATGAGTGGGGGAGGGGCAGAGAGAGAGGGAGACACAGAATCTGAAGCAGCTCCAGGCTCTGAGCTGTCAGCACGGAGTCCGACGCAGGGCTTGAACCCACAAACCGCGAGATCGTGACCTGAGCCGAAATCGGATGCTTAACCGACTGAGCCCCCCGGCACCCCTGGGGAAAAGCCTTCATCACAGGGAGTGCTGAGTTCCCGCAGCGTTGTCCTGGGCCACGGCACCTTACCCAGCCACCCCCCCACCCCCCGGTTTCTCTGGGTCAGAAGCCCCCTTGAGACAACATTCCGCGCTGTGTTGAGCTCAGGAGACAGTCATCGCTGAGGCCTCAGGACAGAGAGGAGAGGGAGACGGTTGCCTGGCACTGAGGCCGGAGTCGGGTGAACCCACAGGTCAGGGTACAATGGGCTCATTGCGTGACGGCCGGTCTTTAGGAAACAAACCTTAGATTAGATGCCGGGCAACTCTCAGCCACGTCCGCAAGTCAGGGCTTCGAGGCCCACAGTTCAGCCCGAGGCCTCTGCGAGCCGTGTCCTTCCCTCACACGTTAGACTCGAGAGTCATGGACGGGATGTGCGTGTGGCAGGAACCAGGGCCACACGGGCGCATGGTGGGGTGGTCCGGGGACCAGGCAGCTGGCAGGGGGCACCCCAGCCCCTCAGGCTGGGCGCCGGCGAAACTCCCCGAAGCTGGGGCTGCTGTGCGGAGCTGGGCTGGAGGGAGAGGCGGCCTCAGGTGGTCCCCGTGGGCCGTGTGCACAGTGTACCTCGGGGCCGCTCCTGCGTCTGCCCCCGCTGCTGGCGGCCAGCCAGGAGGAGCCCCCCAGGGTGGCCCGGAAGGCAGGGTGGTGAGGTGCCGCCGGCGCAGATGTGTGACTCAGGATCTGGCCGGGGTGCTGATCCGTGACTTCCGTCCCGATGTTTGCTCAGCCCGCGTCCCCAGCCTTTCTCCAGGGTGGCCGCAAAGCCACACATCCTACCGTCATCAGACCTCATGTCTCAGTTTCTTATTTGGGAAATGTGGTCCCTGTCACACAGGGGGTAAGTCGTAGCCATTTTCTTAGAGCGACAGCCAGCTGCTTGGCATGGAGGATGCAGATTTCCCAGGACACGGGGGGGCGGGAGGGGGCAGGTGCGAGAGGGGAGCAGGGGCCAGGGCCCAGCTCGGAGGGCTGGGGTGAGGCAGGGAGCCAGGAGGGCTGGGGACCGAGCCTTCATTCTCGGGGTGGGGCCGCCTGGGTCTGGGGGGGCTCTGAGGTTTTCCGCCCCCTCCTCTGGTGTCCATGGGATCCAGCCTGGGTCACCCAGACTTCTGTCTCCGGCACCACGTCTCCTCTGCCGGCGCCCGGACATCGAGGGGGCTGGAGGCGGGGGGGGGCGTGTGGTAGAAGAGCTGTGCTGGTTCCAGGGCGCCTGAGAGCTGACACGGGGGTGTCCCAGCAGCAGAGTGCAGCCATGGGGGGGCTGGCCACAGCCTGCGGGAGCAGGGAGGGGACAGAGGTCCCCACACCGTGCTGCGTCTGCAGGTGTAGCCGATGCGTGACACTGACAAGGGCCTCAGGGTGGCCTGAGTGTCACAGAAGGAACGATTTTTGCCAAAGAGGCCAAGAGAAGCAGGGGCGGAGGGACCTTGCTTCCGGGGTGGGGCTGGGGACCACCGCCTCCTCCAAGAGCGCCGAGCCCCCAGCCGCTGCTCGACTCCGCGTCGGTCGGGAACCGGGGACTGGTCGTGCTCCGGAGGCGTTTCCCCAAACACGGTCTCCCTGGAGGCCGCAGTGGGGCAGACCCTCCTCCAGGGAGGCCAGCGCGAGCCCCACCCCCACCCCTGCCCCACCTGGGGAGTGAGCACCCGTCCTGCCCCCAGCAGGGCCTGCAGGCCCAAACCTCCTCCCCGCGCCCCGCCCCACGCCCCGCCCTCCCCACGCCCCGCCCGCCCCCGCGACCCGCCCCGCGCCCCGCCCTCCCCAACGCCCGCCCACCCCACGCCCCCGCCCACGCCCCGCGCCCGGCCCCCTCCCCCACACCCCGCGCCCCCGCCCACGCCCCGCCCCCACGCCCCGCCTCCCACGCCCTTCGCCCACCGCCCCCGCCCCCACGCCCCTCCGGCCTGCAGTGAGTCCTGGGTTCCTTCCCGCACGGCCGCCTCGCTCAGCCGTCGCCCGCGGGTGGTGGCGGGAACGTCGGCCGCTGCCGTCCTGACGCTGCCGTCAGCCCTACACGCCGGGCTCCTCATGTGATCTACACGCTGCGTGAACGCACACGCGTGTCCACACTTCGTGGTAGTTCGTGAAAAGAAAGGATGGAAGCGCGACCAGTACTGACGCTTCTAACGTTCGCTCCGGTGGGCACAGCGGGGGTTCCGCGCCCGCCCTCCGTTCTCGCCCCGCGCGGCGTCAGCCGGAGCGGCCTCCGCGTTCAGACCCATTCCGGACCCTTTGTCCAAACCCCCGAGGTCCCGGTGGCCGTCGCCCGCCTGCGTCTGTGAATCCAGCCGCCGCGCGTGGGGCGCCCGGAAGCCGGGAGTCAAGACCGGGGGGCTCAGGGGGCGCCCACCCTCCAGCGAGCGGGTCCGAGCGACTGTGCTGAGGCCTCTGACTTGTCCCGGGGCGCTGGGACACCCCGCCGCCCCGTCCCCAGCTGCTGCTGTGTTTCGTAGGGCTTCGCCAGGGACCCCCCAACGTTAGCTTTGTAAAATTTTTTTAACGTTTTATTTATTTCTGAGAGACAGAGAGCAAGCAGGGGAGGGTCAGAGAGAGAGACGGACACAGAAGCCAAAGCAGCTCCAGGCTGCGAGCTGTCAGCACAGAGCCCGACGCGGGGCTCGAACCCACAAACCGTGAGATGGTGACCTGAGCCGAGGTCATGCTTAACCAACTAGCCCCCCAGGCGCCCCGAACTTAAAGATACTCCTGAGAGGAAGGCTCCTGCAGCGTCAGCCATTTGTTGCTCGTCACACCTGTTCTGATACTTTCCTCTTGATTTCTGTGCATATTTACGCTCAAGAACATTTTTTTCCGACTTTATGGGTTATGATGATGTTTTAGTTTTAATCTTCCCATGTGAATTTACCACCCTGTTTTGTTTATTCGGATGATGACTAAAACCCCGTTTTAAAAATCCGCGTGGCGGGTGTGGAGGTCCTTCCTGGCGAGAAAAGTGGAGGGGCTTGTTTCTCAGAATTCCGTCTGCATCCTAGCTTAGACGGCTGGGTGTTCGGTTCCCGGGTGGGAAGGTGCTCGAAGTACTTCTGACACAGAGAGGCTGGAAGGGTTACCGTCCGTCACCCGACCCGCCGCCTCGTGTGGGACACACGCACTGGCCGTGTGGGCGCCCTTTACAGCAGGGCGAGGTTCACCTGAGCCGTTCTGACTACAGTGCAAGGGCGCGAGGGGACCATTTCCAGACTTTCCAGACCTTCGGGGCCTCAGTGTCCTAGGAGCTCATGAACCAGAAGGTGCTGCAGATAAGCTGGGGGGACCTTGGCAGAGAGTAGGCCACGAGCCACCAGGTGGCCAGGGAGCTGAGTTGGGAGTTCTTGGAGATTCAGTGGCTTGGGGTTAGGAGTTGGGGGGAACACTTTGGAGAGAGAGCCGCCAGCTGTCCCGCATGAGGCCCACGTGGGCCGGTCTTCCCTTCCGAGGAGATGTTTGGCGCCCACGTGATTGTGGTTTCGATGTCGCTCTTACCGTGCCCAGCTGTCCACCCCTCTTTCTGTCCTGCGGAGATGAATTAACCTGGCCTTGCGGTGATGGAGCCCGGAGAACAGCGGGACTTCGTGGGGACGGGGAGGACCCCCCTTCTGGGGTCATAGCAGTCCTGAGTGGGGTCTCTCTGGAGGCTGCCGGCCATTTCCTCCCCCGTGACGCCTCTCAGGCAGGGGCATTCCGGCTCTGGGCCCAGGACCCGCGAGCGTGCCGTGGGAGCCCGGCTCAGGGCCGGCTAAGCCAGCACCTCTGAGCCTCGGCCCCGTCCACAGCGGGGGGGCGCGGGGGGGGCATGTGGCTGCCGAGGCCCCCGTGAGCTGGAAGGTGCTGGGTAAACATGGAGGGGGTGTGTCCTGCTGGGGTGGGGGTGGGGAGATGGAGCCTGGGCCTCACCCCTCCCTGAGGGTCGGCTTTCTCAATCTCTGCCTCTGTGTTGCCTGGGGGCCCGATCTTCTGGACGCCCTGGACGCCTGGCTGCCTCCCTCTGCCCTGCAGAAACCCGCCTGGCGCGGCTCCACGGGGCGGGGCACCCACCCCCTTCCCAGGGACGGAGCACCCTTTGCCCCTCCTGGAGAAGCCTCAGAAGCCGGGAAACTTCCCGGCTGGAGCTGCTTCTGCGGGTCCCCCCGAGGGCCTGGCCAGCCTCGTCCTGGCTGCACAGAATGGCCTTTCTGAGGCCTCGCGGCTCCCCAGCCGCTGTGCCCTGAGCAGGAAGGGCCGGCCGGGCCAGGAAGGGTGTTCCCCGAACGCCCAGCAAGATACAGCCTCCCTTCCTGCTGTCAGGAGGAGGGCGCGAGTTCGCCTTCGGGCAGGAGATGGGAGGGAGGCTCATCCAAGGTTCCCCTCAGGAGTGCAGGCCTGGGGGGTGGGGGGCACGTCCCTGAGCGGCCGAGTTCCTGCCCATGGCGGGCCCCTGTGGCGGCCCCAGACAGCGTCTCTGCACGCCAGCTCTCCACCTGTCTGCTTTGACCAGGCGTAGACTGGCCTGGGGTGGGGACCACCCTGAGCAGGCCCACCCAGCCCTTCCCGGGGTCCCGGCGCCAGTACCCCCCACCCTCCTCCTGTGACAGGTGCGCAGGGCAGGGCACCCTCTCTCCTCCCTGCTCCCAGCTCGGGGGCTCTCACCGCGGGCCGGAGGCCGCCACCTTGCCCGGAGCCCGGCGCTGGCCTCGGCCTCCGCGCCCCGCCTCTCAGGCAGCCTGCCCCCTGCACACGCCTCCGCGGCTCCCGCGGGACCTGACAGCGCCCCCACCTCTCATGCCCCTTGCGGCGTCCACCGCCTGCCGCCCTGTCTGACGTCCGCCGTCCCCCCAGAAGGCCTCCGCTCCCGCGCCCCCTCCCCCCTCCGCCCCCTCCCGCCCTCCGCCCCCTCGGCTCCCTCCCCCTCGGGGCCGCCGACTCTGTCCTTCCTCCTTCTGTTCCACGCGCCTCTCGCAGCAGCCTCCCGTCTCCCGTGTGCGTCTCCCACGTGCCGGCTGATGTGCCTTCCTGGCTAAGCCCCCGCTGCTGGGCGACTCTCGTCACCGCCCCTCGGGGTGCCTGGCTCAGCGGCCCTCGGGGGGGAGGGGCGGGAGGTGCCCACTGACCCGCCCGGGTCGGCTCGCCCAGCCGGTGAGCTCAGCTGCAGGCTGGCCTCCCCCTGCTGCGGCCCAGAGCCCCGCACACCCGCGGGCTGGCAGGCACTTGGCGCGGACGCGGTGGGGGCCGGGGTCCCGCGTGCGCGGCAGCCTCGCGCGCCGTGTTCGTGCTCTTAGTGTCGCTCTCGTGCTCGGGCCGCCGGCAAGACCCCGAGCCCTGTAACGGGTCTCTCGTGTCTTTCCAGAGAGTTCTTTCAAGCCAGGTACCAGCTGCGTCCCAGCGTGGTGCTGCTGGCTGGGCTGTTACCGCCTCGTCCTGCAGGCGGTGACCCCAGGACAGGGGCCCCGACCAGCCCTGCTGCCGGCCGGTCCCCTGCAGCAGCCCCTCACGGGCTTTTCAGCGAACCAGCCGTTTGCTGTTTACGAAGCCGGGGGTGCACCTGTCCTGCCCGTTTGCCCGCGGTCTCGTCGGCCCGTGGCACCGCCCCCTGCCTGGGGGAGAAGGACGGCGAGGCCCGCGGCGGGCGTGCGCACACGGGCACATTCTGGCGCGCGTGGGAAGCACGTTGGCTTTGCTTCCCGGGGCTGAGGGACCGTGTCCCTGTTCTCTGTGCTCAGTGGGCAGCGCCCGGGTGCACGGGAACAGTGACGGGCCTCGGGACACACTTAGAGGTGCTCCTCCCCTCGCCGGACACGCGGGGGGCCTGGGGGCCGCCGTGCTGTCCGCGTTGGCGGCGCCCGCCGTGGTGGCCGGCGTCAGCGGATGCGCGGCTCTGTCCGGTTACCGGTGACCCGGTCTGACGCTTCTCCCCGCTGCCGTGCTCCGGGAAGGGAGAACCACAGTGAGATCGAGCGGCGGCGGCGCAACAAGATGACCCAGTACATCACGGAGCTGTCGGACATGGTGCCCACGTGCAGCGCGCTGGCCCGCAAGCCAGACAAGCTGACCATCCTCCGCATGGCCGTGTCACACATGAAGTCCATGAGGGGCACCGGAAACAAGTCCACCGACGGCGCCTACAAGCCGTCCTTCCTGACGGAGCAGGTACCGCCCGTCGCCGCCCCGGGCAACCTAAGCTACGTGCGGGAGGGGTTAAAGGTCGAGGGATGGGTGACGTCAGCAAATTGCACTTCCCTTCTTCACAGCAACGTTTGTCTGATCCTTGTGTCCTTTGCTTTTATGTTTCCCGTAAACCTCAGTGAGGCATCACCCAGAAAATACCGCGGGCTTAGTGAGCTGACGTGGCATACGGTCCACGTGAGCCACGCGCCGCCGCGCCACAGAGCAGTGGCAACGCCGTCGCGGCGGCCGCTTGGGAGCAGTCGTGGTGATGGTCGTGGAGGAGCCGTCCCGCCAGCGCTCAGCAGGCCTGCGCTCTGAGCCTGGCCGGGCTCCTCCTCTCTGCCCGTCACCGCATTTCCTCCTCGATCTCGCCACTAGTGTTCTCCCTGCTGTGTAGATGAGGACCCCGCGGCTCAGAAAGGGTCCAGTCACCACTCCAGGAGCTGTCCCAGGTCGGCCGGGCCCCAAAGTCATTCTTTCGGCCCTTGACAAAGGGCGCACACGTACGGTGGTTGGCGGAATAGTGTTCTGCCAAGTTTACAGACCCTGTGTGAACGGGAAGGCCTGCGTCCTGCGCTCAGCCCTGCCCGTGCGCCCATCACAGGCTTCAGTGTGCTTGACTCTGAGGTGAACACAGGCTTCTTCCCTCCCCGACCCCAAGCCCTTTTGCAGGACAGATGGGCCGATGGGTCTGGACGTACTTGGTATGGCGTGGTGGGCGCGGGGACAGGCAGAGCGAGGTGGCCGCGGGAGATGGGCGGGACTCGTGCAAGGGAGACTTTCAGGAGCCCACAGAGCGTGGCCTGAACCCCCAGCCTGGCCCGGAGAACCAGGGGCGGGCGCTTGACCCGAGGGGGTCGTGGGTGCAGGGCCGCGGGGGCTGGAGGGAAAGGGGTGACTGGAGACAGAGCCGGAGCCGGGATGGTTCATGTCAGGGGAGTGAGGTTCCGACACGGGAAGGAAAAGGGGCCGACGCAGCAAATTCCACCCTGTGCAGCCACGTCCGCAAGTCCACAAGGACTTTACCTGCTCCATCCCCTTCCTGGCGCCTGACCTCGCACGTGTGAGGAGGCTGTGGCCCTGCCGTGACCATGACCTGGAGGACCCAGGGGACCTGGAGCCCGTAACCCCCCGTAGGGTAGCCCCACCCGCTGAGGCCTGGGCAGTAACGGGAAGAGGACCCGCAGGCAGGTGAGGGGGCAGAAACGTGTCACACGCCTGTGAGCAGCAGCTACATCTATGGGGCGCCAACTGCATTCCAGGCCCTTATGGGGCCTCCACAAAGAGCTCATTTAACGTCACAAAATCCCACTGAAAAACCCACGTGAAGAGACGGAGGCTGAGGACGGTGCCACGGCCGGGGGTGCACAGCTGTGGGCTCGGGGGCCCCTCCCTCTAGAGCCGAGCGCGCCGCCTCCAGTTGGTGTGACTGGAGCACGGAAGCACTTGACCTTGGTTAGGAGCCCCGTGCTCCCAGAAGACATACTGTGGAGGGGCTGTGATGAGGGCGAGGGTCCCAGACGAAGATGTGTGAGTTCTGACCCAGCCAAGGGCTCAGAGCCCCCCAGAGTCTGCTCACCAGCAGAGCCGTGTTTTCTGATCTTTGGGTCCTTGGGGTGCCCTGTGCCTCAGATTCCCACGTGTGCTGTGGGTGCTCCCTTGGTGTTACAGTGGGGCGTCGTGTAGGGTGACATCCCAACCAAGGGTCCCCAGCAAAAAGTGTCCCTTCGTCGCTGGAGCCTGCTGAGAGCATGGGGTGTTTGGAGGCACACGCGTGGCTCAGGGCATGTGGGAGAGGAACAGAGCACATGGCACTGAACTTGAAGACGACAGGGTAGGTCGCTACACTCGAGTTGCCTTCAGGCAAAGAAGAGACCTCTGTAGCAGAGTTGATTCCGTTTCAGTCACGCCCCTCGTGGGATGATGGGGGGGCTCCCCGCCGCCCGTCCACGGAGCCCACGGAGCTTGCTTCCTGCTGCCCTGTCGGGAGCCCGTGAGTCAGCGCTGCCCCGGGGCTGGCACAGCCAGCCTCTCTTGTCACCGCAAGGCGACGTGGGCAGCGCTGTGTGCCCTGCCACCTCCCGACATTGCCCTGAGAGCGTCAAGGAGTCCTGCAAGTTCGACAGAATGTAAGGAGGTGCTCCCGTATCCACCGCCGGCCTTCTGCTCCGAGCGCAGGAAGAAGAGGAAGGAAGTGCACGCCACCAGCTCGGGCGGTGGCTGGACACTGCCCTTCTCGCCGCCCACTCTCTCCCCTGCCTTCCTTCCAGCCGCACCTTTTGTACCAAGCCCTGTGTCCCGGGCCCTTCCTGTGCCCCAGTGACCTGACTGCCACTTGAATATGTAGGTGAAGCTCCCACACCTCTGGTGGCCCAGCACGTTCTGGCGATCGCTGCTTGCTTTGCGGCCCCCTGGGCGAGAATTTCAGTCCCTGCCTAAGAGAGGGCTGGGTTAGTCAGGGCCAGCAGTCTTTGGAGTAGCTGTATCTCAGAGCTAGGATACACATTTTTTAGCTTATTTTTCAATTAAAAAAAAAGCAATCAAAGTTTCTAACCCTGTGTATCCCACTGAGTGGACAAAAGTCAAAGGTTGCTGGTAGGAAAACTTAACGAGGCTGGGTGTGTCAGCACCATCCTAACCTTGAACTTCTCTTCCCAGGAGCTGAAGCACCTCATCCTGGAAGCAGCCGATGGCTTTCTGTTTGTAGTGGCGGCAGAGACGGGACGGGTGATTTACGTGTCTGACTCCGTCACCCCCGTGCTGAACCAGCCCCAGTCAGAGTGGTTTGGGAGCACCCTGTACGAGCAGGTGCACCCCGACGATGTGGAGAAGCTGAGAGAGCAGCTGTGCACCTCAGAAAACTCCATGACAGGTCAGTGCTGCCCCGTCCCGGAGGCCGTTTGAGCCTGAAGAGGGATGTCTGTCAGTAAACAGATCAGGAAGCTGGAGGTCAGAAAATGCTGTCTAAAGGTGACAGGATCTATTTGACTCAGCTCATGCAGTGGCTTCATTTATCCTGTAACATTTAAACAATTCAATTTTAATACATAAGGGTTTCCCTCCCTGTATTTTACCTGCAATTAGGGCATGTTGTCACTAGGAGGCGATGTTGACACATTAGCCAGAACCACATGTTCTGTGATGAGGTTTATACCTGTAAGTGCTTAATGACAATGATCCCGGTTATAAGCATGTATTACATAGACCTTAGTTCCCTGCAATGAAGTTCCTTGCTTCAACTTCTAAATAAAGTCAATTCTGCTGTGATGCAACATACGTGTTTCTGGAAAACACCGCAGTAGGCAGACTCTGGAGATAAAAGCTGCAGGGCTTACGGGGAAGAGGTGGGTTAGGACCACAGCACTCCAGGATAAATCACTGACGGATGAAAACAGGAACAAGAACCTGGTAAAAATGGGAGCAGAACTTCGCAGGTTGAACGGTTAAGAAACTCATAAACGCGGCACTGGACCTTGAGACGGACGTGAAATTTACTCATAGAGGTGGGTCCTGGTTGTGCCGGGATAGTCGTGTGACGTTAGAAGTCAAAAGATAGTCACGACGGCAGATACAGGTGGCTTGTGACGCGTGACAGCCCAGGGGCCCTGGCAGGTGTCTGAGGCGCGTGCGTGTGAGCTGTGCGCTTCCGTTCAGCGGGTGCCCTTCTCTGTGTTCACACAGTGTTCCGTGTAGACAGAGTCCCACGTAAGCGCACACAGAAGTCCCATTGTGCTCAGGTTGGCCCCAGCAGATCAACCACGCAACAAATGTGCATTTTCAGAGTGAGCAACCGGAGCGTCACCTTTGCCTCGCAGTGGGCGCAGACGGGTCTGCGCGGCCGGTCCCCTGCTGCTCTGAGAGCCGCTGGGTCTCTGTCTACGCGCGTGTCCTCTCTCAGCCGGCATTCGGCAGGAGCCCGGTGGATGGGGGCAGCTCACGCAGCAGAAACGTGTTGTCTTACAGTCTCGGGATCCACAAGGCCACGATCCTGGCACTGGTAGCTTGTGCTTCTCCTGAAGCCTCTCTCCCTGGCTTGTCGATGGCACCTGCCCGCCGGTCCTCACCTGGTCTCTGTTTCCACGCGCCCCTGATGGCTCTTCCTGTGAGGACATCAGTCAGATTAGGGGCCCCTCTCATGACTTTATTTACCATTATTTCCTTACAGGCCCGTCTCCACGTACAGTCACATTCGGAGGTCCTGGGGGTTAGGACTTGAACATACTAATTTTGGGGGGACACTTCTAAGGCTGAGTCGGATCTCGTCAGGAGTCATACAAGTACAGCTGTTTCTGGATGATACCAGTAATGTTCTCGGTGTCAGTGCCGGTGACATGGAGTGGGGGGGGCGGGTGTGGACTAGCGTGTGGGTCGGGGTGTGTGCGGCACTTGCCTCCACGTGTCCCATAACCGTGACGCCTGGCCTGTCGGAGCTCCACGCACAGGTCGTGAAATGAGGCTAAAGCGGAGTCAGAAAGCCACGCTCAGCTGTCCCAACCTTGAGCCAAATTAGAGAGCTCCATACAGAGGTCCTGAGGAAGCGCTTCACGAAGCTCAACGCTCCCGAGGGACGCGAGAAGGAGAGTAAATCAACCAGGAGCTGTTGACGGCTGGAATCACCTTTTCCGGAAAGGGCCGTCTGTCTTTCCCCAGACTTCTGGCTTTGACCACAGGATGTGGCTTTCTGAAGCCCAGCCAGGAGCCCTGCCTGGGGCGGGTGGCGGGGGGGCGATGGTCAGGGGTTAGGTCACGCTCTGGCCACGGGTCTAGCTGACTCACCGGAGTGAGGCGGACACGTAACTCAGGCAAGACTTGCCGCCTCTGACCCTCTCGGTCACTGGGCTGGGGTCTCAAGCTCTCCTGTCCCTTCGTTTCAGGTGTGGCCTCCGGTGGGGGTCAGGGGGCCAGGCAGGTCACTGGGGCTGGAGTGGGGGGCTCAGCCACGTGGGGGACACATCACCTGGGACGGTGGGCTGCGGCCCCCCTCGCTGGCGGGGACCCCAGAGTCTCAGTGACTGCGGTGGAGATGTGGCTGGAGCCACCTTACCCCGGCTGCGGGGGTGGTGACAAGGCCTCGTGGGAGGCGTCCCGCGGCCGCGTGGGCCCCATCCAGGCGGAGAGAATGTGGAGGCCTCCCCCTGCAGCCACTACATCTCCTGCAGAGAAGGTGCCAGATGGGCAGCGGGGGCCCCGTGCTGGGTCTCCTCCGTGAGTCTCCTTTCTTCTCTGACCCTCGTCCCCTCCCTGCCAGGGAGCTCCCAGCTTCCGCTCTCGCCAGGGCACCACACGTGGGATCTAAGGCAGCACCCAGAAGTGGGGGGAGCCGAGGACAGGGACAGAGGCTGTAACCAAGGCCATGGGCCCCGTGGTGCCCCACCCACCCCATGGGCTGCTCTCGGGCCGGCGCCGCCCCGGACACTCAGGAGCCTTGGGGAAGCATGCCCCTTCCCCAGGGCTTGGACGGGCAGTGGGCCGAGGTAGGCACGGCCAAGCTGGCCTGGCTGTGGCGCCTAAGAGCCCCTCTCTTCCCAAGGACTTAACCTTGGCAGGAAGGTGAAAGGGTCCGTCATGTCAAGCTGAGTAACTGCACGCAGCCCCAGAAGCTTCCCCTACAACCAATGCCTGGGGAGGACTGGACTCTCCCTTTGCATGATGGTGCAGGGCTCAGGATTCTAGAAGGTTCTAGGGGCTGGTCAGGAGGCAGTGGTGCCTGCCTCCCGGAGACCTCTACGCTTACAGAAGAGTGGCTGTGCAGGGACTGAATCGCTCCTGACTGGAAGGGGCCCACTGGCCTCAGGCACAGACAGTGATCAGACACCCAAAGTGGAGGTGCGCTCCTCCCCCGTTAGTCGGGATTTCTACTTGCAGATTCGCCTGTTGGCAACACTTAGTTGTGGCCCCAAAACGCGTTTGCAGGCAGACGCAGACATGGCCAGAGGGTGAAAATCTGAGTCGCTGGCGCACACGTGTCTCGCTCGGGTTGGACGAGGTGATGGCTGCCCTTTCCTCCAGGCCGTTTTCGCTGGGAGCGCATGTTTTTCTTAGAGGCGGTTTTGTGCCTTGTTGGGTTTTGTTTTGCATTTTTGTGCTTTTTGCCGGGGATCCTGCTGTGGATGAGGAGCCTGGAGCACAGGCTGGCGTGCAGGCCGGCGTTCCTGAGGGCCGGCTGCCACACGCCTTACAGGTGACAGACTTGCGGGTTCGATCAGCTTCTTGCGGGCGCGAGTCACGGGGCTGGTGGCCGGCCGTTCAGGGTTGCCGAGTCAACAGTACAGAAGAGGCATCTTTGAGCAGAAATGTGTGGGACATGGCTCCCAATCCCCGATGACCAGATGCTGTGTGCAGGGATCGGCTTCCCTCGGGAGCAGCGGTTCAGTGCTCGCCAAGTGCTGTTCGCGCCGAGTTTATACAGCCTAACTGACTACGCCAGGTAACGAGGCTTCCTCGGCATCTTGTTCTCCGTCTCCCAGTGCTGCTTCTGTGGGTGCGCCACTCACGGGCAGGCGGGCACAGGGGAAGTGTTTCGCTGAGTCTGGCCGAATGCATGTGCCCTGTGATGCCGTTACCATCGTCGCGGAACTGAGCATGTCCCTCACCTCTAGAAACTTCCGTGCTCCTTTGTGGCTGTTTTTCTTCTCTTTCTGTCTTTGTAGGAGCACTGGACACACTTACCCTCTTAACACGTTTTAAAGCACCCACCTCTGGTGGTGACTGGGGGGTTCAGTCGGTTGAGCCTCCAACTTGTGATTTCCGTTCAGGTCATGATGTCACAGTTGTGGGATCGCGCCCTGCGTGGGACTCTGCGCTGACAGCGCGGAACCTGCTTGGGATTCTGTCTCTCTGTCTCTCTCTCTCTGGTCCTCCCCACCCCACCCATAAAATAAAAAATAAAATAAAAATTTTAAAGCGCGCTCTCTGTATTAACTACAGACGCAGGGTTGCCCAGCTCACTCCAGAGCTCGTTCACGCCAGGTGATTGAAACTTTGTACCCATTAAGCCCCAGGTCCCATCTCAAACCACCATTGTGTTCTCTGCTTCTGAGTTGGCCCCTGTGGTAGATTTTCTCATGGAAGGGGAGCCGCGCACTGGCCGTCCCGTGACGGGCCCGTGTCACTTAGCACGCTGGCCTCTCAGTACCTCCATCCATCCAGAGTGCTGCAGTGATAAGGTCCGGCCCCCCCCTCCCCGTTTTAGGCTGAACGATACCTCAGTGTACGCGTGCACCACCTTCTCCGTGTCCGTTTGTCTGTCAGCGGGCCTCGGCATTGCTTCCGTATTTTGGCTGTTGTGACTCAGGCTGCAGTGAACGTGGCGGCAGACACCCCTTCAGGTCCTATCTTGAGTTCTTTGAGGTGTACACGGGACCGGGAGGGGACTGCTCCTGCGCAGGGCGCACCCTCTGGCCGGCTCTCCTCGTGTAACGGGGGTGTGCGTCAGCAGCCGTGGGCTTCGTGGACCCGCGCAGCCACACCAGCAGAAACGGCCTCTCCAGGCGTCCCCACAGGCTGCCCAGGACCCGTGCTGCCCACTTCCAGGGGCCAGGGAGCCTCAGCCCGGGGGCGAGGCCGGCCGGTCAGGGAGGGGTGATCCCCTTGGGAAGGCGAGCGCCGTCGCTGTAAGGAGGGAGGTTTGTGCGGGCAGTTCAGGAGAGCTGGGCTGCATGAGGTAGAGGCTGCCCTCACGGGGACGGATGGTGCACACCCTCCTCGGCACGTGGGGTTCTGGGGATCTGGGGACAGGCTTGCATCAGAGGTGTAGCTCATGGTGGGTGTGGACGAGGAAGGGGTCAGACGAAAGTTCGTGGGTGTGGGACGTGCTTCAGAGATACTTCCAGTGGACATCCGGGTGACCCAAGCCACGGCCCACACTCCACGGGGCGGGAGGGGGTCAGAGGAGAGGCCCAGGGTTTCCAGGTGATCCTGGAACCCCAGGGGCTGGGGTTGAGCGACCGGCAGCACGGGGAGCCGCCCACCCGCCCGAGGGAGCACAGAGGGAGCCAGTTCTCTGTGTCCGTGGCCTTCCCCAAGTACCACCCCTCTCCCATGGTTGCTAAACTCTGGTGACCTTGATCCTGGGGACCAGAAGCTGGAGACGTCTCATCAGTGAGCTCAGGCACCGTGCCATGTAGGAAGGGCCCAGCTGCCCCACCTGGGACGTGGGTGTGGACGCGGGTAGCCCGTGGCCCCGACAGAGTGAGGTTGGCACGGCCCATCCCCTCAGTCTGCTTCATTCTTCCTTTGTCCAGAGAACCGAGTCATTTTGGTTCAATACAGTTAGCGCAGTGCGGTGGTGGAGACAGATGTGAGCCAAAGCAGAATGAATTCTCCTGCCTCCTGCCTCCCGCCCTGAGCCTTTTCTTTATCCAGTTGCTGCTTCAGTCAACCCTCTGCTCACCCGTTCAGCAGATAGCTATGCACAGCGTGGAAAGGGCCTGTGAGGCGCGCCTGCCCTCCCCCGTTACAGACAGGAGTTCCCAGCTGCTGCTGAATGAATGGACCCCATTTCTAGTTGTTGGGATAATCCAGGGGAAGCACGGACCCCGTGGGTCCCTGAGCGTTGTGGCCGGAAAGCCCCTTGTGCAGGAGAGCCACGAGTCGCCGGCAGCTGCGATTAAGTGTCCCCATCTCCTGGGAGCCCTGCTGCGGCCCAGAGATGCTTCCAGCCGTGGCTCACTGGATTTGGCCGGCGCTCGTCTGGGCCCAGATAGCAGCTCGGGAGAGCAGGCCGCCAGGGACCCGTGTTGGGTCATCGACCTCTCTGCCTGTTTACGTGAGACGTTCTGGATGGTGTGTGCCTGTCCAGGAGCGAAGAGTCTGTGATACACTGGGCGCATTGTGCTTTCACGGCGAGCTAGTAATGTTGTAATGAACTCTTACATTTTTGTGGCACCTTTTTTTCTTACCCCTTCAGTGGCCCTCAGCTGGGCTGCACATGAGAATTCATCCCATGGGGACACGTGTCAGGCGTAACTGCCCGAATTTGGGGACAATTATTTCGTGAAAGCTTCCTGGGTGGTTGCGATGTACAGGCCTGTGCGGGGGGGGTGGGGGGTGGACCCCAGATCACGGGTGAGGAACCAGATGCCTGGAGTCACGGAGAGGGTCCGGGGGCCACGCAGCCGAGGCCGGGCAGGTGCTGCAGCGTGGTGCTCGTCTGTGGAGACATCCGGGAGCAAGAAGCCTCGGCAGCCTCGGTGTGGCCGTCCAGGCAGAGCACTCCTCCCTGGGCCTCCGGGTCCTGCGTGATCTCGGGTGGTGCTTCTCACCGTGTGGCCTCTGGTGTCGCTGCCTGAGCGTCACCTGGGGACCTGTCAGGGAAGGACCCCGAGGAGGAGCTGGGTGGGCCGGGAGTGCGCACCCCCAGCCCCTCCCAGCGGCTCTGGCTGCCTGCCTGCGGGTTGAGGCCACTGGTTTGGGGCCGCGACACCACGCCCCTGGATCGGGTCCACGTCTGTTTGACCTTGTTGGGTTGTTTCATCTGACTGTAACCCTCCTCCTCAGAAAGGCGGGGGCCATCCTGTTCGCTGTGACCCTCAAGGCCCGTGTTGATCAGCATGGACAGAAAGCCGGGTGGGATCTGAGCTGTCCTCTGTGGGCCTGCGGCACCTGCACTTCCTGGGAGCCTCCTAGGCATGCAGATTCACAGGCCCCGTGGGGGCTGACTCAGCACCTGCATTTTCATCAGATCCCCAAGGGATGTGTGTGCACAGAATGTCTGAGAAGCCCTGTACTGAAAACGTCAGCAGGATGTGGCTGGGGCGGGGGTGGGAGGTCCTACAGCTGCGGGAGGTCTCGGCCGGGCCGGGTCTCTGGGCAGAGCCGGGGGGTACCAGGCTCTGGGGTTTGCCCCCCACACCTGCCCGGGGACGCAGTGACAGGCCCGCAGCAGCCCCCGGACATCACTCTGCAAGTCGCCCCACACAGCCTGGGCTCCGGGGTCGGGAGGGGCTGCCCTGTTAGGCACCCCCCGCTGCCGCAGGCGGGAAGAGAGCAGGGACCTGAGGGCGCGCCACTCTGGTGTCCCGGACGACCCAGGCCACTTCCGCGTGATGCCACCAAGCATGGCGCTCACGTCCGGGTCGTGCCCGGGAAAGTGGCCGGTGGCTGTCAGCATTTGGCCTCAGCCGTGCAAGGCAGCTGCGCATCGTCTGGAAGACTCTGCAGAAGACGGTGAGGACAAGGCCGTGGCCCTCGGCCCTGCGGTGCGGCCCCTCGTGCAGGGAGCTCAGCTCCTTGGCCCCACCAGGGTCTGCGACTATGAAGCCCACCCCTGCCGTGTCCGTTCTGGAAAAAGACGGTCTCTTCCCACGTGTCAGTCACGAAGGAAAGTTCATTAAAACCACACTTGCAAACACACGGCTTATTTTCTCCATGACACCAGCTTCACCCTTGGACCGGAGCCGAGACCCGAAATCCACACACAGCTCAGCAGCCCGTTTCTTGCCTTATTAGGGTAATGGATAAACGTGGCAAAAAAAGAAAAAAGAAAAATTCCTGATTTTATCTGAGTCAGCTATTAGCAGTGTTATCGAGTTTCTGTGTTCGAAAGAGAAATAAAGCGTTTTCGTGGTGAGAAGAGCGTGTTTATTTGACTTAGACTCCAGTGGTGCGGTCAGCTCGCCGGGCCCGGAAGAGGCCTGTGCAGGCAGGTGAGAGGGAGGCTGGGAACCGCAGCCGCCTCGGAGCTGATATCCCAGATGTGCCTTTGGTGCGGCTCCGTTCTTTCCCCGAAGCTTAAATATTTGTGCGGCCTCTGTTTGCTTCGCCGCGTACCCAGCGTGCTCGATCGCTCGTGTTTTCTCTCCTACTTTGTGTTGAAAGATATTTCGTGAATCTGGACAGATCTGCGGCTCGGGCGGCTGGGCGCTGCTGGGAGCAGAGGGGCTGTGCACCCATCGCGGGCCCGGCTGCAGGGCCGCGTCCCCGCCGCGCGCTCCAGGGCGGCCCCAGGGTGAGGCTGGGGTGCGCTCGGGGGCAGGGGAGGCAGCTGCGGGGCAGTGGACGGGAGGATTGGCTGGTGCCAGTCACGGTTCACGGCCCCTGACTTTGGGTGAGGACTTGACTCCCTGGGTCTCTGTCTCCTCACCTGTGGATGCAGCGGCGTAGACCGACCCCCTACTGGGCAGCACCGAGGGGACAGTGACCGTGGGGAGGTGCAGAGGGGAGGGATTGAGAACGCTGGAGCTCTCGTTCACCTTTTAATAATTGAAAATTGTATTTAAACTCTGGGAATCTTCCGGAGTGTCCACCCTGCTCTGGCTTGTGTCCCTACATTTCTTTTTTTTTTTTTTTTTTAATGTTTTATTTATTTAGAGAGAGAGATAGCGTGAGCAGGTGAGGGTCAGAGAGAGAGGGAGTCACAGACTGAAACAGGCTCCAGGCTCCGAGCTGGCAGTCAGCACAGAGCCCGACGTGGGGCTCGAACCCACGAACCGTGAGATCGTGACCTAAGCGAAAGTCGGACACTTAACCGACTAAGCCACCCAGGCGCCCCATGTCCCTACGCTTCTCAAACGTGCCTCAGTGTCCGGCACTGCAGCCAAGGGAAGATGGAGGACTTGCGCTCTCTCCGCGTTGGCCAGTTATCCTGGGACGCCCACCCCACCCCCCCTGGCCTGGAACATCACACGTTCAGGAGGAGGCGGGAGTGCGTGTGCGCTTACTCTGTTTTTGTTCTGTTCATTGATGCACGTGTGCGCACATCCGTCCGTCCGTCCACCCAGCACGTCTGTCCGGCGCACTGACACCCCTGGTGTGGCACCGTGCTGCGTGCAAGGGATGCACTGAGCAGCGACGCGGATGCCGACCGGCTCTCAGGGTCACGGGTTAGCGGTGGAGACAGACACCAGAGAAGAGACCACACAGAACGCACATCACACTTCAGGATGACTGTTACGCAAGAAAAGCTCACGGAGTGTTGAGAACGAATAATACGGATCAGGCTTGTCTGGGGGGTTGGGGAGGGCTCTAGGGAGCGCGTGCGGCTCGTGGGGTCCGGGGAGGAGGGGGGGCAGTGGATGCCGGTCCCCAGGGCAGGAAGCACCAGGCCGCCACGGGTGTTTGTCCAGAGCAGTCCCGTGATCCGAGGGCGGAGTGGGGAGAGCGTGGTGGGGGGGCCAGGCCAGCCGGGGGACGAGGCGGGGGTGCTGACGGTGCGCGGGGGAGGCCACGGGGGCAGGGTGGGCGCTGTCGGTCTGCCGTCCGCACAAACCGGGCAGCTGAGACCTCACGGATGTGCTTTCTCACGGTTCTGGAGGCGGGAGGCCCGGGGTCAGAGGTCAGCGCGCCGGGCCCTTCTGTGGGCTCCGCGGGAGACACGGCTCCGGGCCTCCTCCCGGGCCTCTGCTGGCGGCCGCGGTCCTGAGCCTCCCCCGCTGTGGACCTCCCTGCGTCTCTGCCTCAGTCACGCCGCGCGGTCCCCGTGTGTCTGTGTCCAGACTTCCCCCTTCTCGTGAGCGCCCGTCCCTAATCTAGTCCAGCATCAGTTCACCCGTTTCTGCGCGAGGCCACGTCCGCGGGTTCCGCGTCTGCGCAGCGGTGTCGGGCGCGTGCGGCCCTGATGGCGGGCGTGGACGGCTCTGCGGGAGCACAGCCGCTCGCTGTGGTTTTCTCCACCCAAACCACGTTAAGAAAGCCGATCGTCGGGGCCCTCGGGGACCTTCCTCGCTGCCCCACGTTGTCACGGACCCACCTCTGCCGCTGTAATGAGTTTGGCGGGCGGGCGGGCGGCACCCCCGTGGCCCCAGCTTGCTGTGTCCAATCCGGCTGCCAAACCCACCCCGTCCGCAGATGCGTTTGCCTTAGCCGCCGGGTCCCCGTGGGCGCATCCGCCCGTTTTCGCAGACCCACGAGGCTGCCGGCCGCGCTCCGTGTTCTGGACGCGCCCGCGAGCCGCCAGGAGCAGGCTGCCAGGCCCCGCCCTGCGCTTCCACCTCCTGCTCCCTGTCTGGGCGTCACGGAGGGCGACCTGCGTCATGTCACCTCCGCCTGGTTCTCCCGCCCCCGCCCCTCCCCCAGCTGCACCTGCTGACACTGGTCCTCCTCCCCGGCCGGTGGGGGTAGGCGGCCCCAGGGGGCAGACAGCACGCTTTCTCCCTGCTTCTCCGTGCCGCCCGGAGCTGCGGGGCCTGGAGCGGCCGCCCACCCGCCCTGGGGGTGGCATCGAATCTCCCAGAAGCGCTCCTCTTCTGGCTTCTCCTGCCTCCAGCCCCCCGCCTGCCTGCCTTGCGACGCGACTCGGTGTCTGATGCCCGGGTCCTGCCTCGGGCCGGACTGCACTTGGCTCTGTCTTCGTGGACAGAAGCAGGGCCAGAGCCAGGGTGGGAGGTGGCCGCAGCCAGCTGAGGGCACGTCCACGGGAGGCAGGCGGGGGTGCGGGCATGCCCGAGGCGGGGGCAGGCGGTGGACAGCGGGTGGCCTCCAGCCGGGGACGTTTTCTGCGGTCACAAGGACCTGGCCCGCCCAGGCCGGCTCTGCCGGTCTTCAGGGCACAGAGTAGTTTCGGGGTGTAGCAGACGTCGGCCGGCTGGTGCCCGGCCCTGTGCCGAGGTGTCCCGAGGTGTCCCTTGTAGCTGGACGCTGACGCCCTGCTGTGGCACCCCGTCCCCATCGCCGGGCCCAGACTCCTTTCTCTTCCTGTCCTTGCCTCCCACGCCTGGGCACCTACCCTGTGTGGTGCCGAGTAACAGCCCGTTCGGGAAAGGGGTCGGACACCCAGCGTGCTGGGCTTTGCGGGGCTTTTCCATTCGCCCTGGAGCACGCGTCTGCAGAAGTGACAGGTGTGTGCAGCCTCCCGTGCAGGGGCTGGCGGGGAGGCCGCCGCGGCTGTGAGGCCCGTGTTCCCTGCGTCGCGCACGTGGGTGAGGCGAGCTGTGCTGTGCTCAGTCAGGAAGCTGCAGGAGAAAGGGCTCGGGGGGCGCGGGGTCCCCCCCGGGCGGAGAGGCACCTGCCGGGTCCCAGGAGCAGGGAGGCGGTCCCGATAAAGGAGCGACGAGGTTAAGTTCTCTCGAACGGGCCCCCGTCCGTATTTCCCACCCCTATAAACGCGTGTGCATGGGACTTGGGCTGGGAACCCTCCATCTTGCTCTAAAGCCACGCGGAGATGTCACCGCCCGGGCGAACCGTTGCTGCGTCCCTTTGTGACGCTGCGGGCCACTTCCAGATCTGTTCCCTCCATTCCCGTTTCTGCAGCGGGCTTTTCCGGAAACAAGGAACGTGGCAATAGTGCTTGCAGTACGGCAGCTCTGTTAGTGTTTTAAACTCCCAGCCCCTAAAACAGGTCCTCAGTTCCGTGCACATCAGAAGTTTGCTGGCTCATTTCAAGCTTCCTGTGATCCAACCCATTTCTCTGCCTTTGACCCTGTTGTGGTAAAGGCCAGGCATCTGTAACGTTGAGAACTCTTGCAATCCAGCGGGTCCCCTATGGGGAAAAAACCCATAAAATGGAAGAATACAGCCCCATCTGTTCTTTAGCAGGACAGACATTTCTGCAAGATCAAAATAAAATAGAAACGAAATGTTAACAACGTCATCAGTTAGCAACACAGTTGAAAACCAGCCTCAGGAGCCCCGAAACCCCCTGGTGAGCCTGGAATTTGTAACCAAGAATCTTTTGTCCTAGTTTGTCCTCCTGGGAGGCTCAACAAGTAAATAGACAAAGATCCCCCTTCCCCCCCCCATAACAGGAAACTAACAAAAATAACTGTGAGTCTTATGTTCTAGGCAGATAGAACTATTTCCAGTTACTTTAGGACAAATGTGGAGATTTCATTTCGGATCGCTTGCTCATGGACGATGCAGGTTTTACTAATATTCTCACGTGACGCCCTATTTTGTGATGCTTTGGTTAAAAATAACTCAGTTGCACAAACTCCAGCAGGATCAAGAAAATTAAAATAGTTTCCTTTAGTTTCACCAAAAAAAGAGACACGTTTCCCTCTGAGCTGTCATGACTCACACCAACAAACGGTTAAATAAAAATGCACGTACAGCAGCGATCTTTCCTGTTTATTGCTCTCTCAGTAGAAGCTAATTGAGGCAAACATCTGCATTCACTTTTCCTTTTATTTTTGTAGATTCTTTTCTTATGCACCAACGCAGGGCCTCGCCTGCCAGCCGTTTACTCAGGCAGCGATCCGCCGACAGACGGGTTTCAGTTTTCCCCTTTCTGGTGATGACATAAATTAGTCTCAAATGAGCTATTTACAATGTCATTCTTTAACCTTGAATCGAGTGCACACGTTCCGAGGGCCTAGAATCGGAAGAGTTCCGTGCTGTGGGGACCTCAGAGCCCCCACAGGCCAGCGCTTCTCGGGGCCACGGAAGTGCCCACGTGGCCCCGGGTGGAATGTGCCGTGCCCGAGCCCCCGTGGCCGTGTCAGGAGGCAGCCCTGGCTGCCGTGGAGTGATAGGCTCGTGCTCAGCTCGAAGCCCCCTCGGTCACCCCGCCTCTGGGCTCCGCAGCCCGGCTGACGCTGTGGGAGGGACTGGGCGTCTGCAGGCGCCTCACAGCGTGTGCACGTGCAAACTCACCTGTGCCCCGGTGGCAGCAGGGCCTGGGAACCACAGCTGCCATGCGTTCGGGTCCCGGTTTTACCCCAGACCACCTAGGCGGTCGTAAAGAAGGCAGGCTTTCTCCCTGGGAGCCCGGGTCCCCTCGGGGTCGGCGTGAGGCTGGGCGGCCCCCAGACGCTGCGCCAGGATCTCCGTCAGTGCGTTCCTTGTGCAGGCAGCCTCTGTCTCCGGTCGAGTCCCTAGACGGCAAGCCTGGACGGGGGTCTGCGCACAGGCTCGGGGGGAGAGAGCCCTTGGGGGGACTGTAGGAGGAGAAGTGCGGGAGGGAGGAGGGGCGGGCCAAGGCGCGGCTCAGGAAGGTCTGGCCTCAGGCTGTTGCCACGGAGCGTGGGAGGGAAGGATGCATAGTCTGTCCCACGGGAGGCAGGAGAGCGGGCCTGGAGGGGTGGCCGCACTCCCAGGCGGCCTCAGGCCGGTGGCTTCACGAGAAGGTGCCCGAGTGAGCCGTGGGCTGAAGCGCTGTAGGCAGCTGGGGCGGCGCCGTGCCAGTCACGTGGGTACGAGGGCCCAGGGGACGGGCTGGGGTCAGCGGTGGCCGTGGTAGCCCTGAAGGACGGTCCACGTGACCCCTGGGCTCGCCCACGGGAGCAGCGGAGGCTCGGGGGCTGGGGCAGGACCCCCCGCGGGCCCTCCTCTCGGGACTGCCGGCTCCCAGGGCTTGACCATCGGGTCTCTGGACGAAGGGGACGAAGCGGCAAGCGCTTGTGGGGGCACATCCAGTCTTGATCTCGTCTCAGTGTTGCTTGTTGGGACACATGTCCCCGTGCCTGACACGTGGTGGAGCCGTCGGTATGGCTGGGGGAGAGCACACAAGATGGCCCGCAGTACAGTGAACTCAGGGCTAAAGTAGTGATGTGCTCAGGGCGCGGCGTCAAGAGGCTGTGAGCACAGCGGCAGGGAACCCTAATTCTATGTCGAAAGTGGTGGGGGAACCGGGTAAAGGCTCTCTGAACAGGTGATGGTCACACGTGATAGAAGGGTGTGGATCCAGATGAGCGATTTGTAGTGCCTGGGGGCATTGAGAACTTTCCTAGCCTCGGGGATGATACGTGCAAAGGCCCTGTGGCAGGGAAAGCTGGGGAGGTGACCAGGACCTTGGCCTGTGATGAAGGGGAGGCCAGGCTGGTAACAGCCACGGAGGACCACACGGCACCCCGAATTTAGTCAGAGCCTGAGTAGAGGCACCTCAAAGGATGCCACGGGATCTGATTTGCATCTTTATGCATAAAGACTTCTCTGGTGCCAGGGACAAAATAGTGTTGTTGTGGGTTTTTGGTTGTTTTGTTTTTGTTTTGGGAATCCAAGAAGAAAGGAAACAAGCATTTACATACTACAGAAGTCACTTCCCAGCTGTTTCTTATTAATCCTCAAGACCAGCCTTTGGTTTGGTTTGGTTTGGGCGTGTGGATGTCTGACCGTCCCGGCACCTTCGTTGGAAAGGACGTCTGTCCATCAGCGGGGCGTCCTTGCTCCTCAGCCGAAAGTCACTTGTCTCCATGTGGACGGGTCTGTGTCTGGACCCTGCGCTGGCCGGCTGGTCCCGTTGTTCGTAACCAGTTCTATGGCGTCCGGCTTCCTGCGGCTTCCTGTGAGATCGGGTCCCGTTAGTCAGTCTACTCTCCTTCCTTTCCAGGGTTATTTTGGCTCCCAGGTCCTGTGCGTGAGCGATGGAATCCGCTTGCCCAATCATAAGTTTGGTTGGGGCGACCTCGCGTCTACACATCAGTCTGGTAGTGAGTCTTCGGACCCACGCACTCAGTGTCCCTCTGTTAGCGTGGTTCTCTGTTAATTTCGAGTGTTATTTTGGCGTCGTCAGTGTACGGCTCTCACATCCGTCACATTTATCTGGAAGCATTTTGTACTTCGTATGCCGATGGGGACGGTATTTTTTATTTGAGTTTCTAGTTCACTGATAGAATATGGAAATAGAAGTCTTTCTTCTTGCCTGCTTGCACTGTCTCAGACCTTTATCACACACAGAGTCTAACGTGGAACAGAAGTGGTGAGAGCAGACGTCGTTGTCTTTTTCTTGATTACACAAAGAATTCAGTCTCTCATCCTTTTTAAAAAATGTTCTAAGGATTATTTTTTTAATTTTGAGAGAGATACAGAGTGTGAGCAGGAGAGGGACAGAGAGAGAGGCAGCATCCATAGCAGGTTCCAGGCTCTGAGCTGTCCGCACAGAGCCCAACGTGGGGCTCGAGCCCACGAGCTGTGAGATCAGGACCTGAGCCGCGTCAGCCGGTGGCTAACCCACCGAGCCGCCCAGGCGCCCCCAGTCTTTCATCCTTAAGGTGTTAAGCCAGCTTATGTTTTTTATAGTCATACATTATCCGCTTAAGTAAGTTCCCTTCTGGTCAAAGTTTGCTTAGTGTTTTATTAGGAATGGATGTTGGATTTTGTCAGGTATCTTGGTGGCATTGACCGTGATGACAATGTGGTATTTCTTTTTCAGTTTGTTCTTATGGTGAATTACATGGTTTGAGTTTTTTAAAGTGAAGCCGACCTTTCGTTCCTGAGATAAACCGCACTCAGAAAGGGATGTTGTTGGATTTGACCAGCTAACGTTCTGTGTCAGGATTCTTGCAGGGGTGTTTGTGAGGGGTGTGGGCCTGTGGTTTTCTCTGCTATTTTGAATCCACTGTCTTCTCCTTGGTGTTGACTCATGCGAGAAACTCCGTGTTGTTCTCATCTCTGTCCACAGTACAAAATTCCTCTTTTTATCTGACTGGCTTTAAGGGTTTTCTCTTTGCAGCTGGTGTTGAACGTGGGATTACAGCTTGCCTCGTATGGCTTCCTCGTGTTTATTGTACTTGGTGTCCATTTAGTTACTTTCATCTTTGGGCTTACGGTTTTCATCGTATTTATAAGAAGTATCAGCTTTTCGTTCTGCACGCATTTTTTTTTCCTGTTCCCATCTTTCCCTCCTGTTTCTCGGGCACCAGTTACACACATATTAGATGGAGAGAGCTCTCCCACGGTTCACGGATGCTCTTTTCATTTCCTTAAATCCTTTTGATCTCTGTGTATTTCATTTTAAATACTTCTTTTTGCTCTGTGTTTTGAACTAACTCTGATTAGTTCACTAATCTCTTTTTCCAAAACATCTCATCTGCCTTTAATCCCATCTTGTGTATGTTCCATCGGAGACAGTTCGGGTTTCGTGTCCAGAATTCAGTTTTTTGCTCTTCCTTCTAACCTTCCCGTGGGCGCTTTCCTAGACCTCAGGTGGTTCCTCACATGCATGAGCCCGTCGGTAGCCTGGTGCTGGCTCCAGGGGACCCTGCGGAGCTCTGGGGTCCCCTGTGGGCACCTCCCGCCCTGCTTCTCCGTCCTGTCTCCCAGGTGCACACCCTCCACTCAGCTGGCTCAGTCAGGCCCCGTCCCCTGAGCGGCAGCTTGGGGTGCCCTCCAGGGGTCCCGTAGGGGACCCAGGGCCTCGCCTCACCTGGTTACCCGCTCTCATGGGTCACCGTCCTTTGCTGCCTGACATCCAATGTTTTGAGCACTGTTGTTCTTTTTTTTTTTTTTTTTTTAAATGTTTTTTTAATTTCTAGGATAGAGAGAGACAGCGTGAGCAGGGGAGGGTCAGAGAGAGAGGGAGTCACAGGCTGAAACGGGCTCCAGGCTCTGAGCTGGCAGTCAGCACAGAGCCCGACGCGGGGCTCGAACCCACGAACCGCGAGATCATGACCTGAGCGAAAGTCGGATGCTTAACCGACTAAGACACCCAGGCGCCCCTTGAGCACTGTTGTTCTAAATGTTTGGTCGGTTGCTTGATTGTTTCAGAGGGAAGGTGCTCTGTCGGGACTAGAAGTCAAGTCCCTGTACTGTGTCCCCTGTGTCCCTCGCTCTGGGGTCCTTTCTGTGGCTCCTTTTCTCCTGCCTTTCTCTCCAGTGTTGGCTGTTCACCCATCACACTGCCCTCCTCTCTCCTCCTCCTCCAACTCCGGGACGATTTCTCAGAGCTTCTTCTAGTTTCATGACTGAGCGACTCTCATTTGGGCTTCTGTCCTGAAGTCATGTTTTTCACCTAAAAGCAATCTTTCCTGGTCTCAGGTCATTCTCTTCTGTTTAAGAAGGACCCTGTGCACACCACCAAGATTGGGTGTCTCGATGGGGCCCGCGTCCCTGGACTGTGTTTCTTTGGGGGGGGGTGATGGTATTTGCTCCAATTTTTCAGGTCCTGTCCTTCTTGCTGTGTATTGAATCTCTCTGTGCGTTACGCTTACCTTCCCCTTCATCACCTTTTCCTTCCTTCTCTGTTCCTAATGTGTGTGAAGAGCTACAATTGTCTGGGTCAGTGTATTTCTTTGAAACTTAATTTTTCTAGATTGGGGCTGGGTTGTCGGGGTGGAGCTAGGCGGCTGCCGCGGGCCAAGGTGGTGTGCGCCGGGGGTGGCCACCCGAGGCCAAGGCCGGGGTGGGGGGCGTCCCTCTGCCCTTCCTGGCCTTATTCCCCCCTCCCCAGCAGCCTTCCTCCTTCCTCCTCTTCACCAGGCAGGCTGGCTGCTGGGAGTTCAGGTGACCCGAGAGCTGTGGCCCCGCCCCCAGCCCAGGCCCCAGGGGCTCCTGTGCTTCCCGACTCCCTGGTCTTTCTGCTCCTGGGGTCTGGAGGCTCCCCGTACGGGAGCCTGTTATCTCCTTCCCAGACCGTCCCTTCCTTGGTATTTGTGGAACCACAAGGCGGCTCCCGTTCTCCCCCATCCCTTCCTACGAGCCCCGTTCCGGCGAGAGCCCCTCCGTGTGTCTGTTCAAGGCCCTTTACACTGGTTTTCTGCATGGATGCAGATTCTTGTGGCTATTTTTGTGTTTTTTGATAATTTCATTAGCAATTTGCAGGGAAGGCAAGGCGTGACCTGGAACTGCCTTCTGGAACACGACGTGTCAGCCTGGGCCCCTCCCCCACCCAGGCGGCCTCTCCACAGCCAGGGAGGGAGGAGGCTTCATCTTTTACCGTTCCAAGGAAAGCCCCAGGCCTGCATTGCTGGCATTTTTGGAGCATGATACCCCGAGAGGAATGTGTTTCTTTACAGCGCGCCCAGCGTATTCTAAACAGGACGGGGCATTTGCACTGTTGTCCGCAGATTAAATAGCAGGAGAGGTACCGGCTGGGGCTGGCGGGGGACGAGGGTGGCCCCGGGGGCAGTGCGGGTTTGGAATGAACAGTGGAGCTCCGGTGGTTGGCGTCAGGCCTGGAATGTGGCCACTGGGGAAGGTTCCGAGCGGGGGACTGTTGGGAGGCCGTGGGAAGCTGGTCCGTGGCAGAGGTGGTGTGGCCGTCCCCCACCGAGGGTCTCTGCCTCGCCCTGGGTTCATCCTGCCCTTGTCACTGCGTGGGACGTCACCTCTGTGACGCTCTGTGCACGATGGCGGGCCGCCCGCCCCTTGGCCAGCCAGCAGCTCCTTACAGCCTTCCCCGGATGGCAGGCTCGGGCACAGAGAGGGGGTTGACGCACAGTCAGACCCCCGGGCAGAAGGGCTTCCTGTGAGCGTCTGAGGGGCCTCAGCCCCTGTCACCAGCCCTAGTCGTGGGTCCCTTTGTGCTTCGCTGCTGTCCTGTGGCCGTGAGCTAAGTCCTGACCCAGAGGAGGGCTGGTTCCCGCGGGCCTGTCCTGCTCCCTGGAAACGCTTCCCTCACGGGCCGTCCTCCGTGAACATGGTCGCGCCTCCCAGCGTCCCTCCCCGCGGACTGGCTGGGACGCTCCGTCCCTGAGGCCGGGCGTCTCTCTCTCCCTCTCTCAGAGACGGGCGACATCAAGTATTAATGCTAGTCTTACAAGCGTTTGCTTCTAAAATCTAAATTATCGATAGTCTCACATTTAGAATACAAGCCATCCAAACTTCCAGACGGTTCTGCGTTTGCGGTGTGGGGTGGCCCTCGTGAAGCAAGGCACCCTCACGATGCACTGTCAGCAATGCCAGGGATGCCTGGGGCTCAGAAGCACATTTCCTGAAGGTCAGGAGTCCCTGGCCGTCCAGCCTCTTGGGGAACGACCGCGGGCACCCTGACGGCACGGCTGCCCGGCGGCCCCTCTCGTGCTGAGCTCCAGCTGCACGGACTTTGGCCTGTTCTCGGACCCCCGTCCCCACACCCCCACGTGCCCTCCCGTGACAGTACGGTCTCGAAGGAAGCAGTCTACTGCGCTGTGTGGTCCGTCCCCTTCACCCGGTGGCGGGGCTGTCTTCTGTGGTCCGCGTCTGCCGGAAGGCACCACACGCCGCCCCTGCTCCCTCCCAGCTCGGGCCCTGCCAGGGTCTGGTGGGGGAGGGGAGTGTGGCTCCGCCTACAGCTCAAGCTGGGGGAGGGAGTGCCCTCAGATGCCGCTGTTAAACCACGTGTCCCCTCTTACCAAAGCCGCTTCCGGCCTCCGGTGCCCGTGTCCCTAGCGGCTGGATGGTTGTGGACGGGCCAGCGCGGCACACGTAGCCTTCCCTGCCTGGGAACCTAGACGCGTGTTGGACTGAACAGCCACGGGGTGGGGCTGCTGAGGGGCCTGAGAACATCCTGCCCGCCAGGTCCCCCCCATCGGTGCTCCTGAGGCGGGTGCCTGTTGTTGACCTCCAGGGTCACCAACTTCGGGAACAGAGATGGCCCCGGGCTGGGCATCTCCATGTGCCCCCAGGTGGCCCTGTTGAGGGTCACGGCAGAGGCACATCACAGGCTCCTCAAGGCCCCCAGCTCCTGGTTATCCGGCCCACGGAGCCTCCGGCTTCTGCTGGGAAGGGATTTGACTGCAGCAGGTCAAGCCTCGGGCCAGCGGAGCTTCAGAAACGGAGGTGATCCAGTCAGGTGAGCTGCTAGGGAAGGAAGAATTCAGTGGCGCTTGGGGACAGAAGGCCGGGCCAGGGACTCCAAGCACAGAAAGGGCTCCGGAACCATTGCGGGCTCTGAACGTGGAGGCGGCTGAGCCCGGCGGCCTGTGGGTGGCCTCCTGAGAGGGACCCTCCTGAAGGCCGGCCGGGAGTCGGGCCCCTTGGTCCCACAGCTGCAAGGAACCGAATCCACCAGGAACGTGAGTGAGCCCAGAGCGGGGTCCCTCTCCAGAACGCCGGATAAGCGCCAGCGCAGCTGCCACCCGGATCTTGGCCTCGCGGGGCCCTGAGCGGAGAACCCAGTCCAGCCGACCTGGGACTTGGACCCGGGAACCGTGGGGGAATACGTGGCTGTTGTTGTAAGCATCTGGGTTTGCGGTAACGAGCCTCACGGCAGTAGAGACGGATACGGGTGCCATTCCGCCGAGGGCTGCCGCTTCCCTGGGCCGTGGGGGCTTCCCGGAGGGGGGCAGGGCCCCTGCCTGAGCGGCTCACAGCCCGTGTCGCCATCACGTGCCTGGACGTAGCATGTGTTCTCGACGGGGGACGTGTGGAGCAGAGAGGCTTCCTTTCCGGAGCAAGAACTGAAGACGGAGGCCCTCCGGACTGTGCTTCGTCCTGTGACCTCACCTTTGCGCCTGCCTCCCGCTGTGCGGGTCTGCGTCAGGTCAGCCCGCCGTGGCCTGGGCCGGGCAGCATGAGGGCTGGCCAGCAAATGGGGTCTCTGACTGCAGCTGGGCGTCACCCCCCGCCGGCCCCCAGACCGCAGTGAGCCCTGTTCCCTTGTGAGCCTGTCCGGCTGAACCAGGGACCACTGCTGACACACCAGGCCCTCCGAGCGGCTTTGGGGGAACTGGCCCCACCCCCGAGGACGAGAGGGGCACTGGTGTAGCAGAAGCAGAGGGGCCCGAGTGGCCGGCGGGAGGGCTGGGTGGCCTCGAGTCCTGCCGAACTTCCCAGCAGTCGCGGGGTGGGACCCAGCCTCGCTCCGGTTCCCTCTGCTTTTGCCTCGTGAAGGGGGGCCACCGGGCAACCCCGCGCACCTGGAGACTGAAAGCGACGCTCTCCTCGTAACTGTGCGGGGACAGGAAGTCCCCGGGCGGCGTCGGCCTGGGGAGCGGGCGCTCTTCTCAGATCCCGTCGAGGAGGCCAGTCCTGGCTGAGTCGTCTGGTGTCTCTGGGCCTCACTTTGCCTCGGGGACCACACGGCTGGGTCCCGCGAGCAGGGGGTGGTGGGGAGTCTGTGCCCGGGGCCCCGTGAGGGGCCGAGCTGCTCACGGGGAATTTAGGAACAACAACGGCGCCTCCCTTAAGTCAGTCTGCTCCCTACTATGGCCAGTAGTTCCTGGACGACCGGGCGGCACAGACAGGGTTCCCCCGGGGGCGGCCCCTCCCGGCGCCCTTCCCCCCGCCCGTGGGCGTCGCTGTGAGCCGGCTCCTGGGCTGTGGAGCGGGTGTCCAGGGCCCGCACGCACAAATGCTCCACCGCGCCTGGCCCTTAGGAAAAGCCTCAGTAACACTTCATCCCTTTCCTTCCCCTTCTGTCAAGGCCGCAGAAGGTGGCATCCGTCTGGGCTGTTTGGTCGCCGGAGACGGAGGCAGGTGTTCAAAGGCAGGGTCTGCTGGCCCCGAAGACTCGAACGCCGCGCCGCCGCTCTCACCAAGCAGTGCGGTCGCTGCTCTCTGAGCCGTTTCGGGGCGCGGGGCCGGTCCTCCGTGGGGCCGTGGGGGCTGCCGGGACTCCCGTGGCGGGGGTCGGGGGGCTGTGTGCGCGGCTGCTGACGTGGCCGGCACAGCCGTTGCGAACAAGGAAGAACACGCTGCCATTGGCACAGCAAAGTCCCGTCCAGCCTCCGGTCCCCCTTCCCGGAGGCCACACGTCCTTGGAACAACATCAAATAGTGTCCATCTGGGGCCATCGCTTTGCCTTTGTTCCCAACAATTTGCCCTTGTTTTCCTCCTTTGCTATCTTGGTTTTTCTTCTCTTTAAACCAAGATAAGATGTTTCCAGTTTTCTTAAGGATTCTTTTGATGCAGTTATTCCAATTTCTATTTGTATTTCTGTGGGAGCCTGGGGAGCCGCTTTATGAGCACAGAACCTTCTTTTGTGATCCTGTCCAAGACAAACTTCTGATTCTGCTGTTTGTTGTTATTTTTACAACATTACTGCTGATCTAAATAATACTTAAAACTTAGCTCACTGGAAAGAAACCATTACAGAAGGACCCTTTGCCTGGGGAGAGCGGCGCTCTGTCATTGGAGTCCGTGATCATTCTTCCAAAATAGGAGCTGGCAAATGGTTTTTGTTGAGGATCAGGTAGTCGGTGTGAGTCTTACAGTGTCTTTCACAAGCACTCTGATCTGGCACTGTAGCGTGAGAGCAGCCGTGGATGGCTGTGGCCATGGTCCAGTACGTATTTATTTATTTATTTATTTATTTATTTATTTATTTTTATTTTATTTTTACTTATTTATTTTTTTTTAAATATTTTTATTTATTTCTAGGAGAGAGAGAGAGAGAGACAGCGTGAGCAGGGAGGGTCAGAGAGAGAGGGAGTCACAGACTGAAACAGGCTCCAGGCTCTGAGCTGGCAGTCAGCACAGAGCCCGACGCGGGGCTCGAACCCACGAACCGCGAGATCATGACCCAAGCGAAAGTTGGATGCTTAACCGACTAAGCCACCCAGGCGCCCCTATTTATTTATTTTTAACGTTTACTCATTGTTGAAAGACAGAGACAGAGTGTGAGTGGGGCGGGGGCGGGGAGGGAGACACAGAATCTGAAGCAGCTCCAGGCTCCGAGCTGCCAACACAGAGCCAGACGGGGGGCTCGAATCCATGAACCGTGAGCCGACGTCAGATGCTTAACCGACTGAGCCACCCAGGCGCCCCGGATCCAGTAAATATTTAAATAACAGATAGTGAGCCCCTTTGGGGTCAAGTATCACCGTTGCCAAGTCCTGTTCTAAAGCCTTTATGGTTTAGACTTTGAAAAATCATCATTAAAAAGCCCGAGATGTGCTGTAATTTCTGTCCGTTTCATGGTCCGCAGTGTGCTCAGAGCCTAGACTAGACTGGCTGTTGTTTGGACAGCCCATTGTCATTGCGGGCGGGAACACCATTCTCGGGAACCTGTCCTGACGTGGAGTGGGTAACCATTTCTTCCCAGTCACTGGCAACAGCGTTATCGGCACGTGGGAAACCTGGGAATCCCATCGTGTCCGATCGGAAACCGTCTACTCAAAATGATGCTGTAGGGCTTTTCAAATAACATTTCTGCTTACGTTTTTAGGAGTTTATGTTGTGACATAGGTGGAAAAGTAAAGGCCATGGAGCCTCAAGTAATTAAAAGGAAGAGCAGACATGCACACAAAAAGTTTGATGGAAATAGGCCCAAACATTAATCATGTTTTCCAGGAAGATTGGGGTTTTTGCTGTGGTATGTGTGTATTTGATTTTTCCAAGAGGCCACTTTAGATTTAGAGTAAAAGCATTTTAAGAGGAAAACAAGTCGTTCTTCAACCTTTTAGCCTGAGTTAGTGGTCTGAGCTGTATTCTAGAACCTTCCAGAATGCCCTCTTCCTCAGAGAAAGCCAGGAGGCAGGGGTTGGGCTGACCGGGAGAGGCTCCCCGCCCCTGGGACTCCAGCCCCTGACACCGTCACCTTGGGGCTCCCAGGGAGGCCACGTGGGGCTGCCAGGCACTGACGCTCTCGTTCTTAAAGGGGATTGACTGACCTCCCACGTGTAAGTCTTCATATCTTCACGTAAGCTTCAGAGCAGGTGCGTCTGATCCCGCCTCCCCCTGCGCGTGCGCCACAGCCCCGCCTGCGGTCCCTGCTGCCTCCTTCTGGAACGGGCTATGCTGTCAGCTCCAGAATTGTTCTCCTTTGTGCCCCGAATCTAGAAAAGCACGTGCTCCCGCAGCTGCCGGTGGTGGGAGGTTGCTGGGGCCTCTTCGCAACCTGGCCACAGAGCCACGTGGGCCCTGCTTGCCCTGCGGATGGACTCACCCCACGGGGGTCATCACTTCCGTACGGTCCTGACGATGTAGGGGTTTGCCTGTTACAGAGTGGGCATTCGGGAGGGCACTGTGGAGGAGAGGCTGGGAGGGGAGCGGGACACGGGGCATGGGTGAGGGGTGCCGAGATGAGAGGCGGCCACGGGGGCAGGCCGGGATCCGTGGTGGGCCTGCCCAGCAACAGCTTTGCGGGGCGGGTCCTCCGGCCCCAGGAGCAGGTTGGCCTCTGGAAGGGTTCTGCCTCCGCCTGGTTTGTGCTCCGAGGAGCCGTTTGCCTCCATACGTCTCCACTGCCTCCAAATTTGTCAAAAATCCCGTTTTACAGACGGCCTTGCAGGAACACGTACTGTATAAAGTGAAGCTCGCCTTCCTCCCGCGGGGCCCGGAAGGGGGCTCACTGTGCCGAGGAAACTGGAGAGGCGCACAGAGAAATAAACGTGGGAGCAGTTGTCTCCTGGGGTCATGACAGCAGATCATGGAAATGTGTTTTTTCATTTCCTCACACTGCACGGCTCATGTGTTCCGCAGCTGTGATTTATTTTCAGAGCGCGCTCTGGAATTTGACAGACACTCGTGCTGGCCTGGTTCACGGCTGAAACCGTTGCCATTTGGTTGATGATAAAGCAAGTGACAATTTACACCGAAAAAAGCCCCGAAAAGAAACAGTCTGTGAGTGAGACAGACAGGTGTCAAACCCGGGGCCCCCCCCACGGCAGCGGCTCCTAGCAGCCTGGGGGGCGGGCCTCCCGATGGGCCGAAGTCTGGAGGACACGTCCTGCCCGCAGGTGCAGGGCTGTGTGAGCCTGACCGGACTGCTGGTGTCTGCACGGGGCCCCTCACCCTGCAGAGCTGGTCCCCTGGGAAGCAGAGGCTGGAGTGTCCCTGCCGCCTCGGGGTGCTGGGGGACGGTGGGGGGGCACCTGGTCCGGCCCCAAGTACCAGCTGGCTCTGGTCCAGGGAGACGGGGCCCCCAGGTGCTGGGGGGACGGGAGGTGACCACCCTGTGCTATACACGCTCTCTGTCCGGAGCAGTGAGCCCGCTCCAAGGGGTCTTCTTCAAGGTCCCTTTGATTCTAAGAGATAGAAACCCATTCAGCTATTTATTGCAAAGGGGCGGGGCTCTGGTCAGGCTTTTACACTGAACTCTGCTTCCTTTTTGTTTGTAGCATTTATCCCCATCTGACAATCGCCCCTTCCCTCCGTTCTATTCTCTTCGATTTTGCTGTGTTTACTTTCTAGGTTATAACGGCTTCCGTCTGTCTGACTCTGTGCTTATGGTGGTGCCTAGCATGTTGGAGGCAATTAGTAAATATGTATTAAATGATGGCAAGGTGCCCCCCGGGGTAAGCTGTTACAAAAAGGAGATCATTGGGCAGAGGGACCGGGGGGCTGGGGGGAGGCCAGAGCCTCAGGACCCGGAGCAGCGCATGGGGACAGACAGGGACGGTGAGCTGCTCTGAGCTGGGGCGGGATTGGGGCGATGGGGGGGGCCCACGGGTCCGGCAGGTGCAGCCCGAGAGGCCAGCAGAGGCCAGATGTGGGGGCCGCTCCACAGAGGGCTGCAGGACTCGGACTTTACCGGGGGTCAGCAGCGGGGAGCATGAAAGGTTTCCCAGGGGTGGGACCTGACGGAGTCTGCCAGGAACCTCACGCCTCGCATGTGCCTTGCGGGTGCGGGCCACACGTGATCACTGTCCTCCTGAGCACGAGGTCTCAGGCCTCCCTTCTGCAGAAAAGGACGAGCGGACAGAGCGAGCACAGGGCAGCAAAGCTGAGTGCCGGCTCCGCGAGTATAGGGCCAGGCCGTTCTGTGTTTGCAGTGGAGACTGGTGCGGGGTGCGGCCAGGCCGGACGGTGAGCAGGGAGCTCAGGGTGTCGGGACACACGCTGGAAGGGCCCAGGCCAGGGGCGAGCGCCAGGCAGGCGGCTGGGAACGCCAGCGCGTCCCCGGATGTGCCGTGGGCGTTCCCTGTTCTGTATCTATAGCGTTTAGAGCGCCCTCCCCGAGCCACACTCAGCCGTTGGCCTGTGGGGTCACCCCAGCTGTTGGAGGGCCAGGCTCCTCCGCGCCTCGTTTTACAGGGGAAGGCGCCGGGCCGCGGACGCGTGGGGTAGCGCACCCGGAGGAGGCGGGGTCTAAAGCAAGGTCCGTGCCCCCCGCCCTGGCCACGCGGCTCTAGCGGCCGGGTCGGGGTGGCGCCGGTGACCCAGACGGGGCCCGCGGGGGGCGGGGCAGTTTGGAGTCCGGCTGGCAGTCAGGTGTGTGCGGTCTACACAGCTGGGGCCGTGGGACGGGACAGGATGCTGGAAGCTGGGGGCCAGCGAGTCGCAGTTGAGGGAAGGCGGGCGGGGGTGCGGGGGGAGGAGATGGAGAGACAGATGGGGGTGCAGGGGCAGGTGGGGAAAGGCACCCACATGGCTTCTGCAGTTCTGACCGGGATTTTCCCTCTGGTGGTGCATCTGCTGGCGTCGGGGAGGAGGGAGGGGCTGGTGGCCTCGGGCGGGGGGACGGAGGGGCTGGTGCTGGAGGCGGGGTGCAGAGGCGGTCATCTGGGGCAGCGGCGGGGTGCCGAGGCGGTCATCTGGGGCAGCGGCGGGGTGCAGAGGCGGTCATCTGGGGCAGCGGCGGGGTGCAGAGGCGGTCATCTGGGCCGTGCGTGAAGCTGGCAGGGGTGCAGGGTGGCGGGAGAGACGCCGGCCCCGCTGGGGTCCCGGGGGCGAGGGCCGGAAGGAGAGCACCGGAGGCCACGGGCGGCGGCTGCCGGGGCAGCAGGGACCCTGGCAAGCTGTCTGTGAGGTGGCGGGGAGAAGCCACGTTGGAATGACCCGGCGGCAGCACCGGCAGCAGGTGTAGACGGCCCTCGGAGGAGGACGCGCCCTCGGAATCGGAGGGCTCGTGGCTCCGCGCCTTCCGGCACAGAACGCTGGGGTCCCAGGCCGTCTGTGCGGCCCGTGCGCCCCGTTCGCAGAGCGGCCGGAGGCAGCCCCCGCCGCGCCCTCGCCGGGGCGGAGGCTTACGCCCGCGTCCCTGTCTCGCTTAGGCCGGATCCTGGACCTGAAGACGGGGACGGTGAAGAAGGAGGGGCAGCAGTCGTCCATGAGGATGTGCATGGGCTCGCGGCGCTCCTTCATCTGCAGGATGAGGTCTGTGCGGGCGTGGGGGCCGTGGGGGCTGGGGGGTCTGTGCTGGCCGGGAGGGGGCCGTGGGGGTCTGTGCCGGCGGCGTAAGGGGGGCCGTGGGGGCTGGGGGTCTGAGGGCCGGGGGCTGTGTGGGCCGTGGGGGCTGCGGGGGCTGTGCGGCATGGGGGGCTGTGGGCGGGGTCTGTGGGGGTCTGTGGGGGCTATGTGGGCCGTGGGGGCTGCGGGGGGCTGTGCGGCAGTGGGGGTCTGTGGGCGGGGTCTGTGGGGGGCTGTGTGGGCCGTGGGGGCTGCATGGGGCTGTGCGGCATGGGGGGCTGTGGGCGGGGGTCTGTGGGGGGCTGTGTGGGCCGTGGGGGGCTGTGCAGCGTGGGGGCTGTGGGCGGGGGCTGTGGGGGGCTGTGGGGGGCTGCAGGCGGTCTGTGCAGGCGGGAGGGGGTGCTGCGGGGGGTCTGTGCGGCGTGGGGGGCTGTGGGCGGGGTCTGTGCGGCGTGGGGGGCTGTGGGCGGGGTCTCTGCGGCCGTAGCTGGGCTGCGGCAGGCCCGCTTCTCCTGTTCGCTGGTGGGAGCCTTGAGGGGCTCTGCTCAGGTCACACGTCGTGGTCTTTGACCCCTGAGCCCCCCCACTTTAGGTGGGAATGTCTGGGCTCGGTGGTCAGCTGGTCAGCGACAGTGCCCAGAGCACAGTCCGGGTTGGGGTTCCCTGAGCCGCCCGAGGTCTGCAGGGTGAGCCGCAGGTGCATGGTGGGTGCCGCCTGGAGGACATGCAGCAGGGACCGAACTGGGGGCAATTGGAGGCGCCGGGCGGTCAGACCTGCGGGATGTGGGGTTCCAGAGGCTGTAAGGGGAGGCAGTGCCCCTCATTCATTCACTCACTCATTCATCCGGTTGTTGAGCATGGTACCCAGGGCCCGCCTGCGCCAGGCGGGGTTCGGCACTGAGTAAAGCAAACAAAATCCCTGGGCTTGTAATGTCACTCTAGTGAGGGAGATCCAGGGTAGACAGAAGTACCGAGTAGACACAGGGGATGTCAGATGGGGGTAAGTGCTATTGAGGAAAATAAAACAAAGTTAAGAAAGAGTAGTTGTTAGTTCACATGTTACGTAGGTTGGTGGGGGAGGTCTCACTGATGAGGTGACATTTTGAGTGGAGACCTGGGCCTATCTGGGGAAAGAAAATACCAAATGGAACAGCAAGTGCAAAGGCCCTGGGGCGGGGATGTTCTTGTGTTTAAGTAACAATAAGGTTACTATCGAAGGGTGAATGGGGTGTGCTGCCCGGAACGGTCATCAGTAAGCTTGGGATGGGGGCTCCTGGGGGGCTCAGGTGGTTAAGCATCTGACTCTGGTCAGGTCATAATCTCATAGTTCATGGATTTGAGCCCCGCGTCGGGCTCTGTGCTGACGGGCTCTGTGCTTGGAGTCTGGATCCTGCTTCAGATTCTGTGTCTCCCTTTCTCTCTGCCCCTCCCCACTTCTCTCTCCCTCTCTCTCTCTCTCTCTCAAAAGTAAACATTAAAAAGGTAAAGTAAAATAAGGTCGGGATGTCAGGGAACTTACAAGACTTGAGCTTTTGCTCTGACTGAGGTCGGGGACCGTTGGAGTTTTCTCGCAGGAATCACATGTGCTGAATTGCGTGACAATAATTCCCTGTGCCCTGGGGGGTCGGGGGGGTGAGTCTGCAGAGGACGAGCAAGGGTGCCCGCGAGGTGGCCATTGTCACAGTCCCGGCGAGAAGAGCAGTGATGGTGACCGCGGTGGGAAGCGCCCAGACTGGGCCGGCCGCAGGCCCGGCGGGTGGGAGGAGGCTTCCGCTCGGGGCGGAGGGCTGTGTGGGTCCTCCGGACGCAGGAGAGGGCCCGGCAGGCGTGGGGTTCTAGAACGCCAGAGAGAGGGGGGGCTGCCGGTAGGGACCTGGGGGCCGGGGACCGCGTCACCGAGATGCTCTCTGAAGCCTGGAGGCTGAATGAGGCCCCCGGGCAGCGGGCGGGGCTGGAGGAGAGGTCGGGCCTCCGAACCCCGGGCGGGTCCTGTGGCCTGGAGACGAGGGGGGCCGGCCAGCCCCCCACGGCGCCCGCCCTCTCTTCCCCGAGTACAGGAGTCTGTCCCCGCTGCCCGGCGTCCTCGCTGCCTCGAGGCCCCACTGCCCGGCTCAGGGCCCCCCCAGCTGTCCTCGAGTCCCCGGGACCCCAGGCCGAGCCTGACTGAGCCTGGCCGCCTCCTGCCTTCTCTGAGCTTCTGCCCAGCTGCCCAGGCTGGCCCGTCACAGACGTCACTCTCCTCCCGGGCGCTGCCTCGCCTGTGACGCGTCAGGGCTGTCTGTGCCCGAGCCGCGCTTCCCCGCGCTTCTGGAAGACGGCACGGGGTTCCTGTCAGCAGCTGCCTCAGGTCACACGAGGGCATCCAGGTGACAGCAGACACCGTCGCTGTGCCTGACCTCACGTTAGCCTGCGTGGACGCGTGCCCGGGTCCACGGACAGACCTTCGGGGCCGCAGGGCGCCGTGTGCTGGTGTCCCTGGGACAGCACACCGTCGGGAACCGTGGCGCCCCGGGCAGCAGAGCGCACCCATCCAGGGAGGGCAGCACCAGCCGGCCCGTCCTGCACCCAGCACCACGCAGTCCCTGGGAAGGCCGTCCCTGGGGTGTCGCGGCCCTGGTTCGGCGCCTCCGTGCCGCCATCGCTGGGCTTTCGCGCGGCTGGGCCCTGGGGCCCCGGGGACGAGATCCCCCGTGAGATGGGGCTCCAGACCTCGCCCTCCAGATAAAGCGGGTCAGTCCTGGGGACACGCCTGCGGGTGGGCAAACCAGGTGTCCGAGCACAGCTGGCCTCTCCCCCGGGCCGCGCGGAGCGTGACGCCCAGAGCGGGGACGCGGAAGCACGCCGCAGGGTGGGTGTGCGGAGCGCAGCCTGGACCCCGGCTGCAGGGGGCCCTGGACGTTCAGAGCCAGGGGGTCGTTGCGAGGGGGCAGGAAAGGTCCCCCCAGAGGAGGCAGGCGACGCCTCCCGGCCCCCGCCTCCCAGAGAGGGACCCTTTGTAAGCCCCCCTGCCTCGTCCCCACTCTGCCCTTTGCCGTCAGAGGGCCTGGGCGGTCATGTCACTGCCTATGACAGGACACCGCAGGGGAGTGGGGGGGCACCACAGGGGGCGGGGGATCCCCAAGACCACGGCTGCGGCCTGGGAACACCCATCGTCTCTTCAGCGCCTTGCTCGCCTCTCGCCTCGTGCTTTGCGCTTTGCGTCAGTGGCTGTGCTGAGGCCTGAAGAGCCACTACCACCGTCTTCACCGGCTGCCCTGCTGGAGGGACCGGAGCGTGGCCGGGGCCCCTAGTCTTTCTGTGGGGGCCCAGCCTGGGGCGGGGGTGCGTTGCTGGGCGGGTCACACTCTCCCGGCCTCGGTGACGGTGGGATGAGCGCGTGGAGCCCGCACTGAGGCAGGAGCGGCGGGTCGGACCCGCCCCCGGCCTCGGCCCTCATCGCCCCTGTTCTTACGGGTCCCAGGTGTGGGAACGCTCCTTTGGACCACCTGCCGCTGAGCAGGATCACCACCGTGAGGAAACGGTTCAGGTCAGTGGGCCTTCCCGCCGTGTGGCTGGGGCCGTGCGGGTGGAAAGCAAGTGTAGGCGCCCTGAGCCGCGAGGTGGCAAGGCCAGGGGGGACCCTGGGGGTCGTGGGACGCGTGCGGGGCTGAGGGGAGGGAGGGAGCTGGGTGCACCCGAGGAGGAGGGGAAGTGGGGTGCTGGGGTGCAAAACTCAAACCCAGGAGGCAAGTGTGACCCCAGCAGCCTGGAAGCCACAGGGCCGCCGCCCCCGCCTCGTGCTGAAAGCCACCCCACCTGTGCTCTTTCCCCAGGAACGGCCTCGGCCCCGTGAAAGAAGGGGAGGCCCAGTACGCCGTGGTGCACTGCACGGGGTACATCAAGGCGTGGCCCCCAGCAGGTAAGCCGTGCGGCCCTTCCTGACCCCGCTTTCCCATCAGGAAAGAGGCAGAAATATTCGCTCGTGTCCGTTGTGGGTAGAACGTGATCTTAGTCATTGGGAAAAGTCCTGCTTCTTGAAGCAGAGTTTCTGGAAAGAGCAACCCTGTGAAGGTGGCGAGAGCCTCAGCCGCCTCCGGGGGTCTGCTGCCCAGAGCCTGGGTGAGGCCACAGTGGCCGCTGAAATGACCGCTTAGACCCGCTGGGACGGCGGCGAGCATCGGCGAGTCCTGGTGACCCTCAGCTCGCACCGGTGGGGACGTGAAAGGGTGCGGCTGCCTCTGGAAACGGAGGAGCCGCCCCGCTCCCAGGTGCGCTCAGGAGAACCCAGAGCGCTTGCCTGCAAAGAAACGTGTACATGAATGTTCACGTGGCCGGAAAGCGGAACCGCCCCAGACGTGCGCTTGAGCGGACGCGCAGGTAGGTAGAAGTGGTGCGGCCGTAGGGCGGCCCGGTGCTCAGCCGGTGGAGGGAGAGGAGCGGCGATTCCTGCTGTGACATCTGCGCCCCGATTCTCGCTGCCATGTCCGTGCACCGTGAGAGCGTCGTGCTAAGCGGAAGAAGCCAGACACACAAGGCGACTGTAATTTCATTTACGTGCCATATTCAGAGACGGCAAGTCCCTCAGACGGAAAGTAGAGCATGGGCTCCAGGTGCTGGGCGGCGGGAAGAAGGGGGTGTGACTGTCCCCGGGACAGCGTTCCTTTTCTAGGGGACAAAAATTCCGAGATCAGGTGGGGTGACGGCTGTGCTACTCTGCAAACCTGAAAACCACTGAATTGTGCACTTGAAGGTGGCGAGTTTTGTGGCGTGTGAACTGTTACTCAATCGATCTGTTATTCAGCAAAAGAATGTGTGCGGTGCTGACCGCCCGCACACCCCTGGTGGCTCAGAAAGCGGCCTTCTCTGGGGGTGGGCCCGGTCCGTGGGGAGCGTTGTGACTCCGCTCTCGTTGGATGGAGTGTTTCCGTGCCCGTAAGACCAGGCTGATCGATCGTGCAGTCAAGGACAGCTGTGTGCTTATTGATTATTCACCTGCGCGATGGATTGAGCACTGAGGGAGGAGCACTGGAGCCTCCACACGTAACAGAACCAGGATTTGTCTCTTCCTTCAGGCAGCTGCGCCGTGTGTGCCGCTCGTCTCTCGATGCTCTGTTGCGGCGTTTTATGTCTTCTTGGCGCTGAGCCCTGTGTCCTGGTGTGATGCCCTTTATCCCTGACCAGTCTCCCTGCCCCGAGTCCTGCCTTGAAAATAAGACACCTACGCCAGCTCTCTTGGGGTTAGTGTGAGCACGGTGTGTTTTACTCCGTCCTTTACTTTTAACTTGTGTCATCATTTATTTTTAAGTTTTATTCAGTTTTGAGCGACATAGAGCGCGAGCAGGGGAGGGGCAGAGAGAGAGGGAGACACAGAATCCGAAGCAGCTCATAGTTCGACGCGGGGCTCGAACTCACAAACTGTGAGATCATGGCCACGTAACCGACTGAGCTGCCAGGCGCCCCTAACCTGTGTCGTTATAGCCTGTGTCCCTAACCTGCAAGCTTCTTACAGACGTGTTGTTGGGTCTAGTGTTTTACCCACTCTGACAGTAGGACTTTTAATTCACGTTTAGTGGGATTATTGTAGTTTGATCAATACCTACCGTGTTTTCTATTCCTTTATTTGTTCTTTCTTCTCCCCTTCTCTGTGCATTCTCTGGTTTTCACTGTACATTCTATGGGATCTCATGGGCTCTCCTAGCATATCAGTAATATTTCTTTAAAAATATCTTTGTTGGGGCGCCTGGGTGGCTCAGTCGGTTAAGCGTCCGACTTTCGCTCGGGTCATGATCTCACGGTTCGTGGGTTCGAGCCCCGCGTTGGGCTCTGTGCTGACAGCTCAGAGCCTGGAGCCTGTTTCAGTCTGTGACTCCCTCTCTCTCTGACCCTCCCCTGCTCTCTCTCTCTCTCTCTCTCTCCTAGAAATAAATAAAAACATTAAAAAAAAATCTTTGTTGTTTGCCCTAAGTTTGAAATATACATTTACAACTAAAGTAAATCCATTTCCAAATAATATTGTACTACTTGTGTGGGTAGTGCAAGGACCCCATAACTCGTAACCTGACTTCTTTCCTCCCGCGCACTGTCCGTACAGGCTACACCTACCCATGGGCACATTGTTACTATTATTGCACAGAACACGCAGAAATATATTAGCTCAATTAAGAATAATAGAAGGATGCCTGGGTGGCTCAGTCAGTTAAACATCCTACTTTTGGTTCTGGCTCAGGTTATGATCTCACCCTTCATGGGTTCAAGCCCCGGGTCAGGCTCTACACGGGCAGCACGGAGCCTGCTTGGAATTCTCTCTGTCCCCTCTGCCCGCCCCTCACCCTTTCTCTCAAAAGAAATAAGTACACTTAAAAAAATAAGTTGAAATAAAAATAACAAAAAGAATAACAAAAATAAAAAAGTTTATTGCACCGTAATTTATTCCTTCTCTGACGCTCTTCCTTTATGCATATCTGAGTTTCTGACCCAAATTGTTTCCTTCTTCCTGAAGAAACTCTTTTAACATTCCCCCCCACCCACCCCGCAGGACAGCTCTGCTGGGGGTGAAGTTGCTCTATTTTTGTTTTTCCCAGAGTCAGTATTTCTCCTTCCCTCTCGAAGGATAATTCTGCTGGGTTTAAGGTTTTAGGTTGGTGTTATAGTCCTCCGACACTTTTTATCTCTACTCCTTCCTTGTTTCCGTGGTTTCTGACGAGAAGTTCACATAACTGGTATCCTTGTTTCCCTGTAGCCCATGTGGGATGGTTTTTTTCTGGTTTCTTTCAAGATTTTTCTCTTTGTCTTTGGTTTTCTGCAGTTCTAATATGACATCTCTCAGAAGTTCGTGTTATTTTGCTTTCTGGTTATTTATACTGCTTGGTAATTTCCAAGCTTCCTGTGTTTGTGGTTTAGTGTCCTTAATTTTGAAAAATTCTTGAGGCCGTCTTGGTGGCTCAGCTGGCTAAACATCTGACTCTCGACTTTGGCTCAGGTCATGATCTACGGTTCATGAGTTCAAGCCCCAAATTGGGCTCTGTGCTGACAGCATAGAGCCCGCTTGGGATTCTCTCTCTCTGCCCCTTCCCCACTCATGCACTCTCTCAAAATAAGTAAATAAACTTTATTAAAAAAGGAAAAATTCTTGGACCTCGTGTCTTCACATATTTCCTTTGTTCTGCCTCCTTTCCCTGCCTTCAGTATTGCAATTGGCTGCGAATTACATGGCATTTGAAATCGTATTGTGATTTGGGCATGTTCTGTCCTGGATTCTTTCAGTCTTTTCTCCTCTTTGCATTTTAGTTTTGGGAGTGTCATTCGACAGACCTTCACGCTCACTGATCGTTCCTTGGTGATGTCCAGTCTGCTGATGAGTCTGTCAAGGGCTTGCTCATTTCCCCAACAATGATTTTTTTTTTCAGTTAATATTTATTTATTTGGTCAGAGAGCCGGACAAGAGGGACAAGAGGGAGGGAGAGCGAGGAAGTCCCAGGCAGGCTCCACGCTGTCGGTGCAGAGCCCGACATAGGGCTCGAACTCCCGAACGGTGCGATGATGACCTGAGCCAAAACCAAGAGTCTCCAACAACGTGTTATATTTCTAGCGTTTCCTTTCGCTTTCCTCCTGGGGTTTCCATCCCCCGTGCTCGCATTACCCCTCTGTTTTGGCTACTGACCACTTCTGTCATCAGAGCTCTTAGCATTTAATGACAGTTATTTTAAATTCCCTGTCCAGTAGTTTCGGTCTGCGTCGTATCTGAGCCTGGTCGAGGCGCTGACTTCGTCTCCTCAGGCTGTGCTCTGTCTTGCCCGTTAGCCATGTGAATCTTCGCTGCACACCAGATGGGATGTCACGTGACGGCAACTGAGGTAAGTAGGTCAGAGAGCGAAGTTCAATTTAATTTTTTCAGGCGTTGGTTGTGTTGAAACGTTTGCCATGTATATGCATAGACAGCAGCTTGACATAACCATACGTGTGTATATATTTTTAAATTTATGAGTTTCTTATTATAGATTTTTTTCCTACTTAAACCATAATGCACAACACTGTCAGGGCTGCCTTCACAGGGGGCCGGGGCCGGGGCCTCAGCTCTGGAGATCTGGAAGCAGCCCCCCCGTGGGGCTCCACAACGATCAGCCCAGCGATGCGGGTGGGGGGGCGGGGGGTCCCTGCGCGCTGCTGTCTTAACCAGCTGTGACCCTGAGGCCATGGCGTCTCCTCTCTCTGGCGCGGTTGCTCACGCCCATTGTCTGTGGTTCCCGTGAGGTTCTGAGGCCCCTGTGAGGCCAGATTTGTATTGGAAGGTTGTGTGATGAGAGGCAGAGCAGAGGGGAGGGGTGCGGCCTGGAGAGACTTTCCACAGCGGCGGGGCCCACGGCCTCATCTGTGCCCCCCGCTCAGTGCCTGACCTGGGCCCCTCCCTCGGGGGGCACAGGGCCGTGCGGCGGGAGGGCCAGCATGCACGGTGATGCCGAGAGTGTGGGGAGAAGGCCAGCCCTGGGGACCAGGGGAGGGGCCCCGATGCCCCCGGGGCAGGAGAGCTTCCTGGAGGAGGCAGGTCGGCACCACCAGATCCAGCCATGGGACCCCTGTTCCAAGAGACCGTCTCGTCTCGTTCCTGACGAGTTCCTCTTCGGAACTCATTAATCATGCTGATGACACCGGGCAAATCTCATCCTGCTCCTGGCCTCAGAGCGCCCTCCTTCTGACCACTGTACGTGGGCTCCGGGCCCGCAACATCACAAGAAATGCACGGTCATCGTGAGTCTACCGCGAGGCCTTGTGAATGCGCAGGAGAGGCGTGTGTGGCCCGGGGGCAGGCAGATGGCGATACCCAGAGCCTGCGAGGTGGCTCGGGCAGGCGCTCCTGGGGCCTGGGGCTCTGTGCCCGGCAGTGCGCACGGGGCAGCGGGGCCGGGAGGACTTGGGCGTGAGGCCGTCGGTGACTGCCCTGAAGCCAGGCCACAGGAGAAGGGGCTGGAGGGGCCGGCTGTTTATGTTGGAGAAAGCGAGACATGACTTCTGTCTCTAAGTATTTGAGGGGGTGTCATATGAAGGATGAATTAATCTTACTTAGGATAATTCCAGAAGGCACAGTTTGGACCTAAAGAGGAAAGTTACCAAACAGCAGATTTTTAACTCAATAGGGAGAAATGAGCAAAGGATAGAGTTGGATGTTAAAAGTATATGTAAATATAAATACATTCCACACTAAACGAATGGGGCAATCAAAATAATTTAATATTGTCTTCTCTTACCTAGCAAGTGGAAAAAAGTTAGAAAGACAAAAAAAACCCACAAAAAAACAAAAAATGCTGGGGCGCTTGGGTGCCTCAGTCAGTTAAGTGTCCGACTTTGGCTCAAGTCATGATCTCCTGGTTGCTGGGTTCGAGCCCCACGTCGGGCTCTGTGCTGACAGCTCAGAGCCTGGAGCCTGTCTGTCGGACCCTCCCTGCTCACGCTGTCTCCCTCTCTCTCTCTCTCTCTCTCTCTCTTTCTCTCTCAGAAATAAATAAAACATAAAAAAAAATGTCAGGCTCTGTGCTGGCAGCTCAGAGCCTGGAGCCTGCTTCAGATTCTGTCTCTCTCTCTTTCTGCCCTTCCCCTCATTTGCACTATCTTTCTCGCTCGCACTCTCTCTCAAAAATAAATTTAAAACATTAAAAAAAACTCTTTAAAAAGTCAAAATACACCGCATTGGTAAGGTTCAGGAAAATGGGCACTTGGACGCACTTCTGGTGAGAATATTATGAGTCCATACAAACCTTCTGAGGACAAGTTGGCAGTGTTACCAAACGCTCTAAACTGCGCGTCGCTCGGCATACAGGGCTCCCGCTTCTAGGAATTTACCCCAGGGAGTTAGTCAGAGACGGTACGCACTGCATGTTTAAGCGTCGTTTACAACCGTGAAAGGTTCAAATTGGCCTGAATCTCGGTGTTGGAGAATGGGCTAAAAACCGCACGGAACGTCTGTCTGGTGGAGCCGCACAGCCATAGGGTAGGCGTGCTCTCGAAGGGGGCGCCAGGACGCAGCCGAGCGCTAAGCAGTGTCAGAAGGAACGGCAGCTTATACAAAATGAGCATCATGACCTACGCGTGGCGTTAGGTGTAAACGAGTCTTGTATCTGCGCATCGACGAGGGCGCGTACGGCGTTAGCCACCGTTGCTCCTGTGGAGCAGAGTCCTGCTTAGTTTTTCTTCTCTCTTCGCTCCTACATTTGCCCGGTTTTCACCTGACTTTCGTCATCAGAGACCAGGGCGTTTTGAAGAAGTCCGTCTGAATTTCCTAACGCACGTTCCAGTCGGAGCGCGTGGGTCGTGCTGAATTCAGAAACTGCCTTTCTGATTGCTCCCGGGTTTGGTCTGGCCGTTGTCACGGCAGTGCCCCTACAAAGGCAGAGTTTCTGGAAACCAAGCCGGCATCCCCACGGGACGGTCCCCGCGCGCCCTGCAGGGCTCTCCGCCGGCGCCGCCTCGCTCTGGGCCTGTCGCTCTGCCACTTGCTCCTCGATCGATAACCGTGTTCTTAGCACGTGTGACCCTGTTTGTGCTTCCCCTGAGATTCTCGAGACGGAGTTCATGCTCCGTTCCCTTTCCTGCCCCAGGACTTAGCTCAGACCTGGCTCAGCGGATGTATTTCAGGAAGACTGGACGGATGGATGGGTGGAGGGACGGATGAAGAGACAAGAATAGTTGACCTAGGGAGTGGACGTGGGTACGGATTCCTTGCCAGGATTTCCGAAGGCGTTTATAGGACCTACTTTTCCAGAAATCTTTTCAGATGGAAGAGCGAGTCATCTGTCCTGGATGAGGTCATTGGCACACTCGCCCCAGAATCGGGTCATGGGGCTGCGGCCCTGGAGGAGGAGCTCCCTCTCCGCTTGCACGGCGCCTGGTGAAAGTTCTCGAGGAGCCATGTCCCTGCTGGCCCCAAGCTCCTTAATCGTGAACGCTCATGTGGTTATGAAGGGTGAAGATGTCCCGGGCACCAAAGATGCCGACCTGGGAAACCTCTCAAGGTGAGCAGAAGAGGCAGGCCTCTCGGCGCAGACAGGGGCTCCGGGAGCACCCGGGTGGGCCGCGGGCAGCTGGGTGTGTGCTCAGAGCCCTGCCTGGGGCCGCCGACCCCACGCTAAACGTGAAAGCACAGCGCATTCCGGTGTGTCCAGAGGCCTTCCCGATCCGCCTTGCGGTGTTGCAGACGGCATGGGTTTCGTCCGAAGTGTTTGGGGTGCGATGGGGAGGAAGAGCGGGGTTCCCGAGGTGCTTCCCTCATCAGATCCCGCCGCTGCTGAGTCGGAAGGCGCTCAGCAGAATAAGCGGGTGAAGGAGAAGCGCCCAGAGCGGGCTGCATTTTATACCTCATGAGGCGTGGTCAGAGTCCGAAGACTTTGAACTTGGGAAGACGTTGTTTGCCCTCACCCGGTGGTCGTCACCCCGCGGCCTTGCGTTTCAGACGGATGTCAAGCGTTGAGCCAGAAGCGGGGTCCACGCAGGCCTCTGTTCCAGTGACTGCCCTCTGACCTGCTGGGGTCGTCACCTGACAGGCGGGGCGAGGCCTCTGGGGAGGGAGGGCATCGCACAGGCGGCCGCGCTGGGCCCGGGGCGCGGGACCCGCTGTTGCGCCCCACGTGCCTCCTCGGCGGCAAGGCTGCTGTCGCCTCCACGTTGCCGCGGGCGTGTGGGCGAGCCTCGGCCAGGGCGAGCCGGAGGCCGCAGTGACGGGTCTGGGCTGGAACCCGTGGTGGCCAAGCTGGTGCCACCGCTCCGCCAGACGGCTCAGCCCTGCGCCCGCTTGCCTCCAGCAGCTCACGCTTCTCACACGTGGCTCAGTGATGTGCCTCCACTTGAAAATCTCCAAAAGAGGCTTGGTGGGAACCCAGGCCGCCGGCTGCCTGCTCTCTTCCCCGCGGCCACCCTGTCCCGCGTGTGCACTTGGGGCCTCGCTCCTGCTCGGGGCCTCGATCCAAAGCCCCAGTCAGATGCAAAGCCATGACCTTGGCTTTGAGATGCAGAGCTATGGCAGGCGAGGTCTTCCGGCCTCTCATCCTGGGCAGCGCAGACCGCCTCAGTGTTCCCGCCGCGGGCCGGCACTTTGCTGGGCACTGGGGACCCCGGGCTGCTCTGTCCTGATTCCTCCCTGTGTGGGTCCCAGGCCAGTGGAGGGGGAGCATAGGCGTGCATGTCCCGGCGGAGCCTGGGGTCAAGGGCGGGTACGAGGGGAGAGCCCGACTGCCCGGAGCACCGAGGCCGGCTCTCCCCTGCTCGCTCCGGCTGACCCTCCCGAAAGCCCAGCAGACGCAGAAAGTAGTGGAAATGTGGACACGCAGACCGGAGGGTCTCCTCATTGAGGAAGGACTTTGCAGGCGTAGGGGTGGCGTGGATGCGGGCGCAGGGTGGAGCAATGACCACAGCTCCGGTGGTGAGTGCCCGCCGCGTGCAAGGCTCTAGGGAGAGGCCACTGTGCCCCAGGCCACTCCTGACGACGGCCTCAGGAGGAGCTGGCGTCATTGTCGTCGTCCTGGTGCAGGTGGGACACGCACGTCCCCAGCGGGCAGGCAGGAGCCGGGCTGTGAGCCAGGCCTCGCGGTGCCGGTGGGAGGGGTGCGGCGGGGGCGGGGAGACGGCCTCGTGGGGGGAGCCCCTCCGGGCCAGGCTGGGGGAGGACCCTGCTCCGCACTCCACCCGCATCACTGAAGGCCACTCGGGTTTTAAAGCTCAGACTGCATGTTGGAGCCGAGTGAGGGGGGCAGGGACGGGCCCGAAGGCCCGGGCGCTGCAGGAGACTCGCCTGGGGAGAAACCGGGGTGTCTGAGTCGGAGCCATGCCGAGCAGATGGGGGTGGGGGTGCCGGGAAAGCAGGTGTGGGTGGCCCCCCAGGACCGTTCCAGAGTCCACGGGCATGAGGCTTGCAGGAGATGCCCCCCGTCCCCCCGCCGTGCACAGATACGTAGGGCAGAGTTCAGACACACGGTCGTTGTCCCGCCCCCCATCTTCCAGGACGGCCGCCCACACCTGCCCAGCCCCCAGGACTACTCTGCTCACCCTCACCCCCCGGACCGTGCTCCCTCCATTATTTCACGTCCGGCCTTGGTGCCAGGATGACCCTTAAGGAGCCTCTTCAAGAAGAAGGTGTGGGTGCACCATTCACACCCCTCGCCGTGGCTGCCAGGGGCGGGGGGGACTCCCGGGTCGCGGGGCTCCCTGCCCAAGGGGCCTGAGCCGACGGCTTCCGTCCTGGGCGGCCGGCCTCTCTCTTCTCCCGCTCTGACATTTGTACATTGTTTTGAGTTTATCCCTGGAATTCGAGGCATTCGAGACGTCTCTCGGATGGCGTCCAGTAGGTCTGTTTTCATTAACTGTAGCTGGTGCTGCTGGGCCCTCCTGGCTGACACCCCTGAGTCTGCCTTCACAGTGGCGGGTGGGGGGGGCTCATCTAGATTTTTCCAGGTCGCTGCTGCTTCTCCACCTGCCCTGCTCACACTGCAGCCGCGTGGATGTCCCGCACCTGCGCCCCGTTTCTGCTGGTTCCTTTATCCTTTTCTTCCAAATCCTGGGGACTTTCTCTGTCCTAATCCTCTCTCCTCTGATTCTCGTTTGATTTTGTAAAAGCTCTGCCGTGGTCCATTCACGTGAACTTAAGGCTTGTTGAATTAAAGCTGTGTCTTTTTCGTAAATACGATGAATGTAGGGATTTCCCCCCCCTTTTTAAACAAAGTGACTTTTTCTTTAGTGGGAACATCTGCTATGATTCCTTCACTCAGTCTCTTCATGCTTGTGATTTCCCCGTGAGGCTCGCCCTAGGAAGGCTGCTGTGCGGGTGTCCATCGCTGAGGCTTGAGGCTGCTTCCACCACTGACCCTGTGGGTTCTGGAACAGTCCGTCAACCCCGACCAGGGCAGACGAGCAGTGCTTCCCTCTACTGTTATGTGACCCAGGATCTGTTTGTCTGCACCCGATGACAGGTGACAAGTTACAGACAGCCCTGGCGGGGCGCCATGATGCCTTCTGGGAGGGGAGGGCTCCAGGCTGACTTCCCCCACTCCACACTGGTCTCAAGCCGCGTAGCTCGAAACCTGTAGGTTGTCCGTGTCGGGGCCTCCCGCACGCGCCCCAGGCCACCTTAACCGTCGTGTACAGGGACCGTGTCTCGGTCAGCTCCCCCTCAGTGGTCTTGCTGAAACACGCACCCCAAGTCTGCTCACGCTGGCCCGTCTGCTCACGGTCACCCTGCGGGTTGTCAGTGCTGACACGTGCTTCTCGCTCAGGTTCTGGTCGCTTCTACAGTGATTCGGGAGGCTCAGGTGGTTACTCGAGTGGCCTCAGTTTCCTCTTTTGAACTCCAGCACTTTGCTTTGCCAAGTGGAGGGTCCATTTCCTTAGAGTCCCCAGTGGGAACACTGAAATTCAGCATTCTTGCAGGTCAGCATTTTCCAAGTCTCTTCTGAGATCATGTGTCCCCAGAGAGGCTCCGTGAAGAAGATGCCCTGTGGTCAGTGACCTGGGAGAGGTCACGTCCTGTTTTCCCCTCGTGGGAAAGTGTATCTCAGAGGTGTGTCCCGCGTCTGCCAAGCAGCCCTAAGTGGTGAAATGGCTTATCTTTGTTTACACTACGCTTCCCAAATGTGTTTGGCCAGAGGAACCTTTTTTTTTTTTGCTGAACTTACTAGTGTTCCCCAGGGAATATTCTGGAAGCAAGCTGGGAACAAGTGGCCTGAATTGCAGAAAGTGGTTGTTTCCTCCCCTGCGTTTGGCAGGATGCAAAACTGTGTCTTGATTCACACGCGAGGACATGAGTCCCAGGACAGACCCCACCCAGCGTCTCTGAAAACCGGGCCGGCTTCCCACGAGCATCTGCACGGGGTGAGTGCGAGCCCGGGGAAGAGGCGAACCCAGATCTCTGGCTGCTGCTGAGTTGTACCCCAGGCAGAAGTTTCCAGTTACATTTCCTTTGTGTGCTGTTTATACCACTGAGGGTTCATTTAGACCTGGCGTTGCGAAGCCAGTTTCCGAAAGAAAGGTGATCGAACAGAAGACAAACCGAGCTTGTGAAACCGATTAGGGAATTTCTGAAGCCGCTTGGATGGCTGGAGTTACCCTGTTCCTCTTAGAACCCACTTTGATGAACGCTGCAGGTCCTGCCAGGAGGCGCCCCTTCCCGACACCCCCCAGGCCTGGCACCGGCCGCCTCACAGCCCGCCGTCCCCCTCTGGGCCCTGATCACACAGCCCTGCCGTGCGCTGGCTCTCCGTGCCCCCCACCAGCCGGGCGCCCCCGAGAGCAGGAGCGGGCCTCACGCGCCGCCTCGTCTCCAGGGCAGCCCGGGTGCTGAGGGCGAGCTCAGATGGCGTGTTGACCGTGGGTGACTGCGTGGCTGGGCTCCCACCTGCCGCGCGGACCCCCAGAATGTCAGAGCCAAAGAGAACCGGGCGCTCGCCGCGGGCCGCCCCTCCTCTCTGCAGGGGAGGACCCAGGGCCCTGCGAGGCCGGGAGTCTCCGCTGCCCCCGGCGCCTCTCCCCTGCCTTCGCCCGCAGCCCAGCAGGGCTCAGCCACCGCCCGAGGCCGCCTCTGCCGACGAGACCAGGGACGGCACTGTCCGCGTCCGCGAGAGCAGGAACCGGCCGTGTGGAGCTGCCCGCGCTGGGCACTGTGCCCGATGCTTAATACGCACCGTGTCATCCTGTGTCCCCCTTCCCATCGCACGGACCACAGCTGTCACGTCCCCCTTTCCTGAGCCCCCGAGAGGCGGGGCGGTCCGTGCAGGGCGGACTCCGGATTCCCGAGTCAGGACTCCTGTCACTCCAGCTCGGGGCCGCTCTGTTCCCAAAGACTGGTCTCCAGTGGAAGCCGATGTCAGCCACGTGGCCGCGCTCCCGCGAAGACCTTCTCCCTGGGCTGGTTCTGGCGCTCGGTGCCCTCGCTGGGTGGCCGACACCCAGAGAAACCCTGGTCACCGGCATTTCGGATGCGAAGGCAGCACGAGCCTCCCGCTGCCCGGGGTGACCCCGGTGCTTGGCCACCGCGCCCTGAAACACGGCCCCCGGAGGACACACGTGCCTCCTTGCACACCGTGTGCTGGGGCCGCCGGCCGCCCTGTGCAGGGTGAGGAGGGACAGGCCTCAGGCAGCCTGGGCAAGTCGTCCTCTGTCAGCGTCTGCCCTTCGCTGACCCGCCCCTCCCGCCTCTCCCCTTGTGAGCCGCGGGCACAGAAGCGGACGTGTGCTTCCACACGTGGGGTGACTGGCCCCCGAGTTGGTGACCAGTGGGGGGCCTCGTGGGTTTTGTAAAGGGGGGCTTGAAATCGGGTGGGGGCTGCGCTTTAGGGGGGGCAGGGCGGTGCAGGGGAGAGGCGGGCGTGGATGCGGGCACAGGGCTGCAGAGCAGGGCCGGAGGACGGTGTGTGGAGGCAGCTCTGGTGGGGCCACCAGGGGCCACAGTCAGGGCCGGTGGAGGACGGAGCAGCCCCTGCTGGGCGGCAGTCACGGGGGGCGTCCTGGAGGCTCCGCTCACAGAGCCTGCGGGAGGCGGATGGCCACGGGCTTGGGTGGCTACGAACCGCTTGCAAAGGCTGAGCAGGAGGAGCTCTCCTGGGAGCCAGTGAGTTCGCGAAGGTGAGCGGGGCAGGCGGGGCCTGACGTTCCTGGGGGAAGGATGCAGAGTAACATGTGGCAAGTGGAGGGGGTGACGGCCGGCCCGGGGGGCAGCCGCGGGGAGTGCAGGGGTGACAGCTGGCTGTGGGCGAGCTCGGCGAGTGGAGGGCTGGCACAGCCTTTGGTCACAGAGGGACCGCGGGTGCCGGCCAGCACCCAGCGCGCCCGGTGCAGCGGCGCGTCAGGGAGGGCGGGGAGCACAGCCCCGGGCAGCACCCAGCGCGCCCGGTGCAGCGGCGCGTCAGGGAGGGCGGGGAGCACAGCCCCGGGCAGCACCCAGCGCGCCCGGTGCAGCGGCGCGTCAGGGAGGGCGGGGAGCACAGCCCCGGGCAGCACCCAGCGCGCCCGGTGCAGCGGCGCGTCAGGGAGGGCGGGGAGCACAGCCCCGGGCAGCACCCAGCGCGCCCGGTGCAGCGGCGCGTCAGGGAGGGCGGGGAGCACAGCCCCGGGCAGCACCCAGCGCGCCCGGTGCAGCGGCGCGTCAGGGAGGGCGGGGAGCACAGCCCCGGGCAGCACCCAGCGCGCCCGGTGCAGCGGCGCGTCAGGGAGGGCGGGGAGCACAGCCCCGGGCAGGCACTGCACCGACGACTGGCCACAGCCCCCCTTCTGCACCACTGGGTGGCATTAGTGTCACAGCTCCTTACTGGCCAGTGCTGTTTACAGATTACTACTTATTGGAAACAAAGCTCTGGGTCCAAGTTTATACAGAAGACACTCATTTACAACTTTCCCTTTGGGCAAAAGAAGACACATGTTAATTTTCATGATTTAGGGGCAGTTAATTTGGAAAAGGAGTGTTCTGTCTCCGCCAGATGTTTTGGAATTAAACTTCTACCGTCATCGGGTGCTTTTTCCCTCAGTTTGGAGATCAAGGGGTAGCGTTCTTTTGTTGTTATTGTTTATTTAAATGTTTACTTTTGAGGGAGAGAGAGAGAGAACGTGCGAGCAAGCAGGGGAGGGGCAGAGAGAGAGGGAGACACAGAATCTGAAGCAGCTCCAGACTCTGAGCCGTCAGCACAGAGTCCGACGCGGGGCTCGAAGCCACGAACCGTGAGATCAAGACGTGAACCGAAGTCGGACGCTCAGCCGACTGAGCCGCCCAGGCGCCCCATGGGATAGAGTTCTGACACCCAGACTTAAGCACGTGGTGCTCATGGTCGGGCGCCTGCTGGAGAACGGGGTTCCGCCTAGGAAAACTTCCCAAGTACCTGAAACCCGGCTTGAGAAGTGCCAGACGCCATGTGCTGACCTCTTTTTTTTTTTTTTTTTGTCTTGTCATCTTTATTTTCTTAACTGTTACAAAAACAGGCCGTCTTCGTTAAAGAAATTAAAAGGTCTATAAAATCTTGAAAAATAGAGTAAAATTCACCCACAAATCCATTTTTTTCATTTTTAGAAAGTTTTAAAAAATTAAAAATAAGTCTCCCTTCCTACCCTGGCCCTACCCGTGACAACCAAGTGCTTCCTATTCTAGGCCCTTTCCTGTGTAAGGAGACAATTGGAGCCCGTGTTTCGGATTTTGTGACACAGCTTGTTTTTTAACTGATGGTGGATTTCACAGCTCCGTTTCCGAGCTGGCCCACGTAGCAGCACGTCATTCTCTTAAGTGGTGCGTCCTGTTTCATCAGCCGTCCCTCAGCTGAGGGCACCGGCAGACTTTCTAGGTTAGGGCTCTGGCCGAGGGGTGACCTTGTCCACGGTTCTTTACCCTCAAGTGCTGGCGTCTGCAGGGAGGTCTCGGTGTTGGTACTGATGCCCCGGGCTCCTTCCCGTAGACGCTACCACGTTTACCCTACGAAGCAGGATGCCGGCGCGTCCGTGTTCCCATACGATTACCATGAATGTTTCCATTCTCTGCTACGTTTTGCCAGACTGATAGGTTTGGGGGGAAAGGACATATTTTAAATCGGGCTTTCTTCATTAGCAGAGCTGAGCGTCTTTGCTGGGTGCAGGGACTGTATTTCCCTGAGAGCTCCGTGATCACGGCGTGCGCCCATTTCCCTGTCGGGAATGTGTTTTCCTCGTTTGCTTAGAGAAGATCTTTATAACATTATGGATATTAACCCTGTATTACATGCTGCGGAGATTTTCTTCTGGCCTGACATGTAGCTTCTGATTTTGTTAGTGTTGTTTTTCACCGCACAGGACGAATTCCCTGCTGAATCAGAGCTCTCGTGACGGGTTCCAGCGCCGGACAGGACCTAAAGTGACAATTCAAAGATGTCCTCAGGGCTTTCCCGCCCCCTGCTGCCTCCCTCGGGGCTGTTGTTTTCATCGGCGGTTTGTCTTGGTGGTTGTCTTTACGCTCCGTAGCATCCACGACCCTCAAGTCCACCTGCTGGTGGCAACGTTTGTTCCCTCCATGTGCCCGTTTCCATCCTGTCCCCGTCTGGGGACACAGATTGCTGTTTCTCACCCTTCGTGGTCGAGACAACCAGACGGCCCAGCGTGCCGGCATCCGGGGTGAGAGGAAACAATGGGCTGCGCGTCGGGGACCGGCGGGCTTTCCTGGGACCAGGGTGCCCGGGCCTCTGGGACGTCGGTGCGGGGCGCGTACAAACCTGTCCTGGCTGCTGAGCTGTGACGGCGTTTCCAGCTGGTGAGGCGCTCGCGGGCGTCTGCCTTGCACGAGGGAGCCCTGCCTCACGGCGCGCGGAGCCTGGGGGTCGCGGGAGACGGTGCCAGGCTCCCGAGGCGCCGCGCCCTCCTCCGCCCGGCGCCGTCCCGGAGCCCTCGGTCCACAGCGCCCGTCACGGCCGCCCAGCCCTCGCGGGTCCCCGGCCGCGACGCCGTCCCCAGCACTGCCGTGTCACACTTGTCATCACAGCTTGTCCGCGTGTGCTGTGCCCGGAGAACGCCGGCCGTGTCACACACCGCTCCGTGTGCCGTACCGCCCGGCACAGGCCTTCACCCGGAGCAGGAAGCCTGGGCAACGGTCGGTGCCTGCCTCTCCCGGTTACGCACCCACAGTTCCCATCCAGGAGGTACCCAGACTCCCCGCTATCACTGTCTAACATCTTCATTTAATCCGTATTATAGAGAGAACTTATGCAACTTTATAATAAAACCCTAAGTAAGAAAACAGAAATGCAGATACGTTTTATTTGAAAGCCCACATTGATGAACTGTTTGGGGTCCGCTTCCATCAGTAGTGGGTCAAAGCCATGGTCAGGTGATGTTCCTCGTGGGTGCGGAGGCGGCGGTCTCAGGTCAGGGGCTGCGTCCCCGTCGAGGCCAGCCTGCCGGACGGGGTAGGAATAGACATGGAATAGTCACAGAAGGTGCTGTAGGCTGACTAGGGTCTCCTCCAAATGCCACTGAAGCCCTGAGCGCCCCGGCCCCCGCGCTTCAGAATGTGACCTGTTTGGATATAGAGTTCTTGCGGATGCAAGTAGTTAAGTTAAAATGAGGTCATACCCAAGTACAGTGGGTCCCTAATCCGGGACAAGTGCTGTCCTTATGAAAGGGCAAATAAACTATTGGTAAAAGGGAACCTTTCAGTGAAGGATGGAAATCAAAATTAAACCCTAATTACAAACTATTTTGTAATTAGCAACCACGGCCCCACTCCATACAGAGAGGAAGGGCGTGTGGCTAAGACAGCTTTCTCAAGAAAGCTGCGGCAGGGTATCTGGCCAGCTCAGTGACTCTTTAATGTTGATTTATTTTTGAGATAGAGAGAGAGAGAGCACGAGCTGGGGAGAGGCAGAGAGAGGGAGGCACAGAATCCAAAGCAGCTCTAGGCTCTGAGCTGTCAGCACAGAGCCCGACGTGGGGCTCGAACCCACAAACCGGGAGATCATGACCTGAGCCGAAGTCGGACGCTTAACCGGCTGAGCCACCCAGGTGCCCCATTACCGCGTGTTACTTTTATCTCAGGGTTGTGGGTTCAAGACCCACATTGAGTGTAGAGATTACTTAAAAATAAAATCTTAAAAAAATAAAGTTGTGACTTGAAAGGCTCTTATTATTAAATGTGTGGAAACTAGGAATTTAACTTATGAAAATAGAACTTGTTTAACTTGTGACCAACAAAAGGAATAACAAAATACCATGAGCAAAGTAAGAAGATGGAGTTAATGAAGAAATACACATGAAAAAAATTAAATTTGAAAACAAAAGTATTGTCCTATTGATAAACCGTTCTTCATGAAGACGTGTCAAAGAGAAAGACTCTGGAAGCCTAGTTCTAATTTTATAGAAAGATTGGAAATAAATTCATGTTAAGGATAAAGAAATTTATCAGAAAAGGTTAAAAAACTTATGAACAAGTAGTGTGTATAATTTAGATTTACTCATGTTAAAATCCTTAGGAAGAAAGCTAATTTCTGGGAAAATATGGAACTAATTTTGAATAAAAGAAGGAGAAAAAAATCAAAGCCAGACAAGAAATGGAAAAAACTGATGAAGAATTGCTCTCTAAATGGTACCAGGCCTAGAGGTTTTATGGGCAAATTATTTAAATAATTCCAGAGCATAGGAAGCGACGGAAAGTCCACTGCTTTATTCTTTAAAGTTAAGTTAGCACAACTTTGGTACAGAACCGATAAAGGAATATTAAAAAAAAAAACAAGTATGAATGCAATTTCATTTGTAAATATAAGACACTAAATACAAGTGTTAGCAAATCAGATGCATAGTTCTACATAATGATTGCAAGATTGTTTTTGTGGTTTAACATTAGAAAATCTGCTGATGTAATTAATTATCCAAAAGACAAAAATAGACAACAAAAATTCACTTCATTTAACAAATGTTAAAAATAAATATCTCTATAAAGATAGAACCGTATTTCTTTGACACGGACAAAATGAGCACTGGACCGAATTATCCACACCTTACAGGGTGGGGAAGCATTGGAAGGGTCCGGGGTCCTCGCTGAAGGGTGGGGAGCTCCCCGGCAGCCTCGGCATCGCTGTGAGACTTCCACCCACGGCAGTAAAGTGAGGAGAGGAAAGAAGGCATGACTACTGCTCGAAGGGAAGAAAAGAAGGAAAAGGAAGATGAAATTAACATTACCTGCAGAGGATGTGATGATCTCCCAGAAAAACCGAATCTAATCTGCGGAAAATCTTTTAGGAGATTGAGTACAGAACCATTTAGGAAATTCTAAAAAACAAAAATCAGTACCAGTTAGAAAAATACAATACGAAAAATACCCGTTGATGAAGATAGCAACATTACAGCGTACATGGAAAAAGTGTTACCATGACATATGTCAGAGCATTGGGACGCCTGGGGGCTCAGTCACTCAAGCGTCCGACTTCAGCTCAGGTCAGGGTCCCACAGGTCGTGGGTTCAAGCCCCGCATTGGGCTGACAGAACGGAGCCTGCCTGGGGTTCTCTTTCCCTCCCTGTCCTTCCCCTGCTTTCTCTCAAAATAAATAAAAGTAAACATTAAAAAAAAAAGATGCGTGGGATAAACTACCAAATAATACGAGGGATGTGAACAACCTAGCTGATTAGATCGTCCTGCATAGTCTTGGAGACTAAGGTTTAGCATTATAAGGATTTCAGTTCGTTCCAAACCAGTGTATAGATTTGATATGGTTCCAATAATTGCCCCACTGCGATTTCTTTTGAATGAAAATTAATGCTTAAATTCATATGGGCCAATAAATATAAAAAATAGCTTAAAATATCTCCATAAACAGAGTGCTGGGTACTATTTGCTATACCAAATATGAAAATATGTGTGTTAAAGCTTGAATAATTAAAATGTGTGGTGAAATACAAATCAAATTATTAAACAAAAAGAGCTGAAAAAGACCCAAGAATTTTTAGAAATGTGCTGTGTGATGAGGAAAGCGTTTCAGTTAGTGGAAAACGGAAAAAATTAGTCAGTACATAGTTTGAGGACAACTGACTAATCATTTGGAAAAGCATGACGTCAAGCGTATCAAAAATACATTTCGGATTTATTAAAGATAAATATGAAACATTAAAGTATTCTATGAAAATAGAGGTGAATATTTTCCATAACCTTAGAGTGGAGGTCATTTCAGAGAATGAACCCCAAAGGCAAAAACCACAGACCATTGTGATTGTCTATACTTTAATCATACTCTATACGAACAGTAAGAAAATACTTTTGGGACGTCTGGGCGGCTCAGTCGGTTCAGTGTCCCACTTGGGCTCAGGTCATGATCTCCTGGTTTGTGGGTTCGAGCCCCACGTCCGGCTCTGTGCTGACAGCTCGGAGCCTGGAGCCTGTTTCAGATTCTGTGTCTCCCTCTCTCTCTGCCCCTCCCCTATTCACACTCTGTCTCTCGCTCTCTGTCTGAAAAATAAACATTTTTTTAAAAAGGAAAATAAAAGATAAATGTTAAAATTAACCGTAATTACCTTAATAGTCTTTTAAAAAAATTTTAATGTTTATTTATTTTAGAGAGACAGAGCACAAACGGGAGAGTCAGAGAGAGAGGGAGACACAGAATCTGAAGCAGCTCCAGGCCCTGAGCTGTCAGCACAGAGCCCGACGCGGGGCTCAAACCCACAAACTGTGAGATCATGGCCTGAGCTGACGTCAGATGCTCAACCGACTGAGCCCCCCAGGCGCCCCCACATTAATAGTCTTTATGCCTTTTACTGTGTATATAATAAAAGGTCTTTTTTTTCCCCCCTCATACTGTTTTGTAACCTGCTTTGGAAACTTTAGAACTTACTGGAAAAACCTTTCTAATGTGTTAAAACATCTGGTTTTCATTTTTCCTTTTTATGGACGGACAGTCACCCACCAGACCCTGACCCTTTGGTCCTTAGCCGTTCGGTGCTCAGATTTTCACCCACCTAAGTGATGCCCCATTGCACCTTGTGGACCAGGTCTTGGAGCAGATGAGGAGTGTTGCGTATGGAATTCCTAGAAGTGAAGTCACCGGCTCAGAGAACGTAAACGGTGCTTTACTGTTGGTTATATTTTTCTTTTATTTCTTTTGAGTATATGTTTATTTTCCATTTGTTCTTTACTGGACTCCTGTGTAGGCTTTTCCATATAAAAGATGTCTTCAGGATCTTTTTTTCTCAAGGATTTCCAAACCCAAACACTCATTACATATTAAGAATCCACAGGGCTCATGCAAGTTACTCTTTAAGTCTGTTTTCTAGAAAGTATTTTCTTTCTTTTTCTTTTAAAATTTTTAATGTTTACTTACTTTTGAGAGAGAGAGAGAGAGAGAGAGAGAGTACAAGCAGGGGAGGGGCAGAGAGAGAGGGAGACACAGAATCAGAAGCAGCTCCAGGCTCCCAGCTGTCAGCACAGAGCCCGACGCGGGGCTCGAACCCACGAACTGTGAGATCATGACCTGAGCCGAAGTCGGACGCTTAACCAACTGAGCCCCCAGGTGCCCCTATTTTGTTGGGACTTTCATAGCTTCTTATTCCCTTCAGTTCCCCCTCTTTTTTTCTAAACCATTTTTTATACACCATCTTTATTGAGATACAATGTAGATCTCATAAAATCCCCCCATTTAAAGCGTACAGTTTCTTGGATTTGGGTGCATTCGCATCGTTTTGCAACTGTCCCCACCACGAATTGTAGGATATTTTCGTCACTGCGACGAGACTCCACACGTGTGACAGCCAGCCCCCGCTCCCCCCAGTTCCACGCACCCACTTTCCAGATCTACAGACTCTCCTTCTCTGGGCGTTTCCCACGGCTCGTGCCACATGTGACCCCTGCGTCCGGCTTCTTTCCCCCAGCCTGGCGTCGGGGTTCGCTCTAGCGCAGGTCAGCACGCCCTGTTCGTTGTGAGGAAGATCCCAGCATCTGGACTCGCCCCATTTTGCTTATCTGCTCGGCAGCTACTAGGATTGGGGTTGCTTCCGCTTCGGGGGCTGTTGTGAATGGCGCTGCTGTGACCATTCACGCGCGGTGACTGTGTCACTGCTCTTGGATGTGCCCTGGACGTGGGACGGCCGGGTCCCCGGGGGGCTCGGTGCTTAGCCTCGCGAGGAAACTGCCAGCCGCCGGGGCAGAGCGCGGGCACCCGCCCACCTTCCGGCCGGCGGAGGAGGCTCCAGTGTCTCCGCAGCTTCGCCACACTGGTTTCTGCATTTTCTGACGTTCTGGTCCCCGTGAGAGGTGGGAGGTGGTTCTGACTTGCGCTCCCGACGGGCTCGTGGTGCTGACCGTCGTCTCACATGCTCATGACTCACTGTGTGTCTTCTTCTCTGGAGTAACGTTCAGGTCCTTTGCTTGTTTTCGGTGGAGAATATGTGTCTTTTTATTGTTGGGAAGCAAGTCAAAACCATGCTCAGAGATTGGCTGTGACGGAGTTCGGTGCAGGGCCAGCCCTGGGGACGTGGAGGTCCAGGCCCCCCGAGAGCCCCCCGAGGATCTCCCATCACCGCCACGTCCGCGAGGGCGACCCGGGTCCTGCCCCTGCCTCCCGCGGGGCCCCGGCCACCCGAGTGGCGGCCGCAGGTCCCCCCCAGTCTGATCCTTTCCCGGGGGAGCCGAGCCCTCAGACCTATGGAACCTGGTCCCTGAGGAAGGCTGGCTTTCCTGCAGCCTTCCTGGAAATTGCACAGACACACTTGGATCTCACTCCCTACGGGACCTGCCCACGTTAAGGCCAAAGGTATTTATTTAGCAAGTTGCAACTTTTCCACTTTTCCTGCAAAGCCAAGGAATTATTTCAACGTGACTTCACTTGGTTGACTGAAGCGCGTTGTCACAAGTGCGCCCGTTCGTATGTGTCCTGGACTGGTTTCAGGGCCCCGTCCCGTCCCCGCCTCTGCACGTGCAGGCTGACGCCCCTTCTGGCCGGCACTCGTTTCCGTTCCCTGATTGGCATAAAACCGCCAGCGTTTTCTCCTGCTCCGGGAGCGTGTGGCTGAGGAGCCGAGACGGGGCACGGGGAGGACGGCTCTCCCCCCGCCGAGCCTGCGGCCGCTGGGGCCACGTCGCCGCCACTGGATTTTATTGGTCAGAGTCGTCTCAAGGGAGGCCAACTCCAGCCCGCAATGCAAGGGACATAAAAGAGAAATTGTGGCTATTTTTTTTAATCTGCCCAAGTTCTCCATCAGCACTTGTTAGACGAAGGCGGGTTCATGAGCGAATTGCGGCGTCTGTTCGAGGTGTCGGGTACCAGCCAGTGGGACTCCGACCCTGCAGGGTCCCTCCAAAGGTGGACCGAAGAGAAGCGCTTCCCAGAGCTCACGCAGGCCCCCCACCCCGCTCTGGCCCGTGGCGTCGCGTCCCGACCCCGTGTGCGGCGGACACGCATTTGTGCCGCACACCCGCCGACCCCCGGCATCTGGGGAGGGAGGGCAGAGGAGGGAGCGGCGGCCCGCAGCCGGCCTCTCCTCCTGCCCTCACAGCATCCCGCGCGGGGGCCCTTGTGCCCGTTTCAGGCGTCGGGACCCCCGGGTGCTGTGGGGCCGCGCGGGCAGACTCCGGGCACCAGCCCGGCCGCTGGGCGCTCTGCCGGAGCGAGACGCGCCTCCGGCTGACGGCGCCCCGGTCACGCGGCGCCGTCTCTACTCGCCGCACCAGCGACTTCCCTGAAGGCGCGGCGTCCAGCCCAGTTGTGGGCAGAGCCTGGGGCGGGGGGGCGCTGACCCTCAGCTCGCCCCCCTGCCCCCCGTCACACCCGTCACCTCCTCGCGCCCTCTTCCTTGGCTTCCCTCCGCCAGAAACCATCGGCGCTGGGGTCCCGGCCTCAGGCTCCGATCGGGAAGAACCTAACCGAGATGCCCACTTGGCAGGCGCGGGAAAACGTGGGATCAGGGCCGTGCTGAGTCCAGGAAACCTGAAGAACGGCGAGCGCCGGACGGCCCAGAACCGTCAGCACCGGCGGCTGAAACCGCCGGAGGGGTGGGGTGCGGGAGAGCAGGGCATCGAGGGACAGTCCCCCGGTCCCTGCGCCCCTTCTGCCCCCTCACAAATGAGGCTGTGGGTGAAGGCGCCCCAGCAGTCCGTGCGCGTGGATGCGGATCCTTGGAACCCGACCTTGACAGTAGGTGCTGTACCACTCACGTGCCCGCGGCGTGCGGCGGCCGCGCCCAGGCTGGGCGCCACGGTGTCGCGGGGATGGGGTGTCACGCAGGCGAAGAGGGCCACCCAGGGCTCCGGGCCCTTTGCTTCTGTGCGAGCCTCTGTCGGTGGCACATGCTGTTCTAGAAGGTGGTCCGTGCAGCGAGACCCAGGAATAGCCATCTTGCTCCCAAGAGGGTTTAATCATCATAGGACTCAAACAAGCCTGAACTCAGGTCTTTATGTTTAAGATTTGCTTCTTCCAAGCAGCATATAGCTGGGTCTTAAAAGACCTTTTCTTTTTCTTTTTTTTTTTTTTTTAATTTTTAATGTTTATTTTTGAAAGAGAGAGAGAGACAGAGCGTGAGTGGGAAGGGGCAGAGAGAGGGAGACACAGAATCCGGAACAGCTCCAGGCTCTGAGCTGTCAGCACAGAACCCGACGCAGGGCTCGAACCCACAAACCGTGAGATCATGACCTGAGCCGGAGTCGGACGCTTACCTGACTGAGCCCCCCAGGGGCCCTGAAAGACCTTTCCACTTGGTATAGATTCCTAGGTGGACAGGTTTTGGATTTTTTTTGTTTTTTGTTTTTTTTTTTGTTTTTTTTTTCTGTCGCTCTTGATACTTTAAAATACATGCATTTCCGTTGTTTCTGGCAAGAAATCGGCTCTTATAAAATGCATCTTCGCTCCCCTGTAGCTCAGCGTGGCTCTTTCCCGTGGACCCTTGGAAGATCTCACCACTGGTTTCAACAACTGATGTTGCTCGGCCAAAGTTGTTTGCTTCCTGTGCTTGGGGTTTGTCAGGCCTCTAGCGTCTGTAGATTGTACTTCGTACCAAATTCGAAACGTTTTCAGCCATTAGTTCTTCAAATACCCTTTCTGTCTCTATTCTCTCTCCTTGGAGACCCAGGCGCACAAATCAGGGCACTCGAGGTTCCCGTGGCTCGCACACCAGCGTGCGTCTCTTTAAAAGTTCCTTTTTTTTTTTTTTTTTTTTTAACATGGGATCATTTCCATGGCTGTGCTTTTAATTTTAAGCCCACTCATCCCTCCTTTGCCATCAGTACATCCAGGACACACTTTATCTCACACATTATAGTTTCCATCTCCAGGAATTCGATTTTGGTCTTTTTTAAAATATCTCCCTTGGCTCAACTTAACTATTTGAACATACGGATGCAGCTACACAAACAGTTCCAGTGTGTTTGCTAATTCTAATTCGTCACTTCTGGGTCTGCTCTGCCTGGCTGATCTCTTCCCTTATTTGTAGGTTGTATTTTCTTGCTTCGTTACATGCCCGGTAATTTTTTATCTGATGGTAGACATTGTGAAATGTAAGCTGTTGGGTTGGAAACGCATAAGGCGAGAAGCTGGGGCAATTGTAGGGAATGTTTGTTTTCCATACAACAGAGATAAGGTCCGTTGCCTCATATACAGTGTCTTAAAAACCATGGTTTCCTCTTTTTTGTTTTTTTATTTTTATTTATTTTTAATATTTTTTTATTTATTTCTAGGAGAGAGAGAGAGAGACAGCATGAGCAGGGGAGGGTCCAAGAGAGAGGGAGTCATAGACTGAAACAGGCTCCAGGCTCTGAGCTGGCAGTCAGCACAGAGCCCGACGCGGGGCTCGAACCCACGAACCGCGAGATCATGACCTAAGCGAAAGTCGGACGCTTAACCGACTAAGCCACCCAAGTGCCCCTCTTCTTTTTTAATATTTATTTTTGAGAGAGAGAGAGAGAAAGAGAGATCAGGGGAAGAGAAGAGACAGGGAGAGAGAGAGAATCCCAAGCAGGCTCCACACTGTCAGTGCACAGCCCAGCACGGGGCTGGAAGTCACAAAATGAGATCATGACCTGATCCAAAATCAAGAGTCAGACGTCTAACCGAGTGAGCCACCCAGGCGCCCCCAAGACTGTTTCTTCTTATATCTGTTAGTTTCTGGCTGTTTCGGGCAGGAAGGTAGATTGGCTGGAAGGGGAAGTCCATTACGATTATTTTTTAATGCTGTATCAAGGGCATCGCACCGTGGAGGGCTGTCAGCATGAGTCACAGCCCGTGGGCACTGCCTTCCCTGCCAGGGAGCCACGCTCCGTCGTGTCCAGAAGAGATGGAGCAAGGTCATGGCGATGGTCATGCCCAGTGCATCATGGGAACAGCCTTAGGGGGTGCAGGCGGCAGAAGCATATTCAGAAGAGAGACGACGAGGAGGGAGACTCAAACCAGTTTTGGAGGAAGAGCAGTTCGGCCGAAGCAAGGGTGTTTGGCGGACTTGGGACGCCGTGGCCCTTTACCTGTTGGAAGGGCGAGTGCACGATGGGTCGAGGCCCCGCAGAGGCGATGCGGGGACCAGCCCTTCTCTGGAGCATCCCTGTCGTGCATCCTTGGCTTCCTGCACTCAGGGTGGCTGCGAGGGCCCCACCATCATGCGTGGGTTCCACAGAGGCAGGAGCTTTCCCGAGAGCCTCGCTCGGGCGCTTCTGCTCTCGCCTCCCAGGCCAGGGCCGTGCCCCTGACCCCCGAGTCCTCAAACAGGGTGGGTGCGGCGCCACCCTGAACAGATCGGCTCTCTCTCTGTCTCTCTCTCTCTCTGTCTCTCTCTCTCTCTCTGTTTCTCTCTCGCTCACTCTCTCAAAAATAAATAAACATTTTTCAAAATTTTAGAAAATGGAGAAGCAAAGGACCAAAATCCCAGTAGGAAAATGGGGAAGAGACAGAACAGACAGTTCCCTGAAGGTCAGGATACAGAACTGCTCCTCGCACATGAGATAATGTTCTAACCCGTAACGAGAGGGAAAAGCCGACTAAGACCCCGCTGAGAACATCACAGGACGTGACCGCGGGTTCCGCTGGCCCCGACTGTGGGGACGCAGGCCTCAGACACGCTGTCGGGACCCCGGGCCGCACAGGCCGCGCGGGACGGCCCCCCAGGGAGTCTGCAGCCACTGGAAAGCACGTGTGCACGAGGTGGCTTGTGAGGTCCCGCGGCAGGCGCCCGGCGTCACAGGCCCTGGGGACTGCCCTCGGGGTGACGAGGGGCCGTTCAGGACTTACTGTTCAGTGACGTGAGCAAAACCCCGCGAGGGCCCGAGGTTCTGCTCTTCCTGGTGGGAAGGAGGGAGGTGAGAAAATAATACCTATACGTGCTCCTTTGGGTGAGAAAAAAGTGCAGCGAGGACGAGGCAGAAATTTGGAGGCTGGTCCCCGGCGGGCGCGGGCGGGGCGGTGGGGTCAGAGCGGAGCGACGTGCCTCCGGCTCCCGGGACCACGGCCGGCCGTGACGCGCTGTCCCCGTGCTTGTGGGCTGGTGTCACAGGGAAGCTTTGGGGTGAGCGGCGTGGCTGTGTGCTACGCGCTGTGCGGCGTGGAGGGTGCCCGCCAGCTCCAGCCCTTCCAGAACCTTGCACGTGAGCCACGTGCTTCGTCAGACCCCACCGGACGGAGCCGAAGACTCTTTTCTGACCAGAGAACAATGAAGGTTGTTTTGACCAAGTCCTGCCTACCCAGAGCACTGGGGGTCCGTTTGTTTGTCTAAGGTTTATTTTTACGTAATCCCTACACCCCACGCGGGGCTCGAACCCACGACAGTCACAACGCTGATGTCAGGAGTCTGGTACTCCACCGGCCGAGCCGGCCGGGCGCCCAGGGACCGTCCCCTTTTCTCCTTCCGAGTCCACGGAAGCGACACACCCACCCCCCCAGGAATGCCGCTCACACTTCTTACTGAGATTTCTTTTACAGCAAAATGTCGTGGCCAAGTTTGCAATCGTGTGGTGACTCACCCACGTTCCGTCTTCCTCACGGTCCTGCGAGGACCCGGGAGTCACCAGGGGCGCCAGCGGGGGCGGGGCGGGGCGTTCCGCCACCCGCAGGCCGAGAGCTCGCGCGCCCGTGCTTCCTTTGCGCCACAGATCCCCTGGCGCTTCGGCCCCTTTCCAGCCGCGTGGAGGCTGCTGGTGACGCCACTTCCCTCGTTTCAGGGATGACGATACCTGAGGACGACGCGGACGTGGGGCAGGGCAGCAAGTACTGCCTCGTGGCCATCGGCCGCCTCCAGGTGAGGGGAGGCGCTCGGCGGGGCCCCAGGCCCCTGGCTGGGCAGGGGCGAGGCTGCACGTGGGGAGGGGAGAGGTCTCAGAGGACAAGAGATGAGGAGGGGTGTCCACACCCTCGCATGACGGGCGTTGCTTGTTCCTCACGGGGGTGGGAGTGAGCCCTTGCACACCTTCAGTCCACAAACGCGACCTCTCCAAACATCTGACCCGTCCCACAGACCCGCGTGCCACCCTGCGCAAGGGGAAGGGCAGAAGGGGAGAGCATGGACATTTCTGAGCACCGGCTGTATGCCTCGCAGCACCAGGGTTTAGCCCGCGGTGTGTCTGGAAGCTCACCCCACCCTGAGATCGCAGGGCCCATTATTCCCACTGACCGATAAGGAAACTGAGGCTCTGAATGTAAGGTGGCCCGCGGCTAGTTAGTGGAAGGCGTGGCCAGGACGCTTTGAACATTTAAAACATTTTTTAATGTTTATTTTGAGAGGCAGAGAGAGAGGGAGACACGGAATCGGAAGCAGCTCCAGGCTCCGAGCTGTCAGCACAGAGCCTGACACAGGGCTTGAACCCACGAACCGTGAGACCATGACCTGAGTCCCCCAGGCGCCCCTTTGAACGTTTTAGACCCGCTGTACTGATGACCCGGAGCGCCTGTGACAGGACCTGCTCGTGGGTCCCCCCCGGCCCCTGCCTCTCTGGCCGTCCCCGCCCCGTGTCCATCGGGACCACCTCAGCGTGCACCCCCTTCCAGGTGACCAGCTCGCCCGTGTGCATGGACATGAGCGGGATGTCGGTGCCCACGGAGTTCTTATCGCGGCACAGCTCGGACGGGGTCATCACGTTCGTGGACCCCAGGTGCATCAGCGTGGTCGGCTACCAACCCCAGGTAGGGGCTCGGGCTCCTGGCGCGTGGCCAGACGTTTACCTTTGCTGGAACGGGCTGGTGTCGTCTGTGCGGGCTGCGGCAGGGAAGCGGCGTAGGGAGCTCGGTGTAGACACCCGCATTCCTGCCGGGACAGGGGGGCGTCCTTCCAGAGCAGGAAAGACATGGCGAACAGCCAGCCCGCTGCCCGCGCCAGCCCTCCGTGCCAGCCCTCGCCGCCCGTCCGCCCGCCGGGCCGAGTGTCGCACACCAGGGTTAGGGTGCTCTGTGGGGAAGGGGCTGTCGGTCAGTTAACTTGGGTGAACACGAAACAGGGCGTCTGCTTCTTGGAAACTTAAAGACATTCTCAGTCCCCAAACTGAAGCCTTGAGGAAAGGTGGCCGCTCAATTTTGCTCAGTCCCTTGTGACTCAGATGTGGGAGCTTTTGTTTCAGGGGCGTGTTTTCAGGTCTTTGTCCTAGATCGTTCTTTTTAAATGCCAGCGTCATGAGAAACCCAGAAGGGCGGGAGATGATTCTAGATGAAGGTAAACCCAAGACAGACCGTCAGTGTGGAACGGGGGAGCCTTCCATGGGGCCCAGGCTGAACCCACGTAGCCACAAAGACGTCTGGGAGACAACTGGACAAACGTTAACATGTGTGGAGTATCAGGCGGATTAGGTGTGATATGGAACATCCATGTATCTGTGAGGTCAGTTGTTAGGGACACACTTCAGGACACATGTCTTGTAAGATGTCATTTTTATTTTTATTATTTTTTTTTTAATTTTTAGGGGAGAGAGAGAGACAGCGTGAGCAGGGGAGGGTCAAAGAGAGAGGGAGACACAGACTGAAATAGGCTCCAGGCTCTGAGCTGGCAGTCAGCACAGAGCCCGACGCGGGGCTCGAACCCACAAACCGCGAGATCGGACCTAAGCGAAAGTCAGACGCTTAACCAACTAAGCCACCCAGGCGCCCCATAAGATGTCATTTTTTAAAAAAATTTTTTAAATGTTTATTTTAGAGAGAGAGAGACAGAGCATGAGCAGGGGAGGGGCAGAGAGAGAGGAGACACAGAATCTGCAGCAGCTCCAGGCTCTGAGCTGTCGGCACAGATCCCGACGCGGGGCTCGAACCCACAAACTGCGAGATCATGACCTGAGCCAAAGTCGGACGCTTAACCGATTAAGCCCCCAGGCGCCTCTCCGTTTCTGGAAGTGTGCTTGTTACGGCCTCTGCATCTCCAGGCAAACCAATAAGATTGTGCTGAGGCTGCTGACAGCGTGCCTGAGCCCGATGAGGAGAGGGTAGCGGGCAGGGGGCGCAGGGGGGCGCGGGGTCACTGCGTCCCCCTTAGGGTGCGGCGAGCCAGGGCACAGGGCTGAAGGGGAGGCAGAGGGGCGCTGCTGTCTGACAGTCGGGCGTCCGTAGTGGGGAACGGGGCTGGGGGTTCTTAACGCGTGTCTCTGTATTCAGGATCTCCTAGGAAAGGACATTCTGGAATTCTGCCACTCCGAGGATCAGAGCCACCTGCGCGAGAGCTTCCAGCAGGTGCCAGCGAGGCCGCCGACCACGACGGGCCCAGCACGCGCCCGGCAGGCCCAGCGGTGGGGGGGGCGGGGGGCGCAGACGCAGCTGGAGGCCAGGACTGGAACAAGGGCAGGAGACAGAGAGGCTGATAATGTGCAGGGGGGGCGGGGTGAAGGCCACTGAGGCCACGTTAGGAGTTCAGGCCCCCACCCCCCGCCCCGCCCGCGACCCTGATGAGACTGTAGCAGAGCAGAGGGTGTGGACAGCTTGGGTGGCCGGGGGTCAGCGCAGGCGGGCGAGGGAAAGCCCCTGCTCGAGGCGACGGGAGGGGGGGCTCAGGGCCCCTTGTGGCCTCGCTGACGCCTCGGGGAGAGCGGGGAACAGGGCTCAGCCCGGCTGCGGGAGCCTGGGAGGAGGGCCCCCCGGGCTGAGCGCCTGCTGTGTGCGGCCTGGGCCCGCACAGTCGTGGGGGCGTCGCCTGCCACGTCACGGGACAGGAGGGGACCCTCGGGGGCAGGGGCCCCACGGCCACGCGGTGGATGCGTGGGACCCGCGTCAGCGGCGGCAGAGAGGAGGGGCCCCTCCCTTGCGCGGCCCGAGCCCAGGAAGGAGAGCAGCGGGTCTTCCAGCCGCTTCTCAGGAGGGAAGGGCGCCCCCCCCTCACCGCGAGCCCCCTGACGGCCGGCTCGGTGCCCCGGGCGCGTCCACAGCAGACGCACCGCTCCATTCCCGCGCGTGGGGCGTCCGGGCGGGTCTCAGGCACCGCCCCACCCCTGCGCTCCCTGCAGCACCACCCGCCCCTGCTTCTCTGAGTCCTGTCCCTGAGCTGGGCCCGTAGCGTCTGCCCCGCGCCGCTATCCAGGTGTCGGCACCCACTGCGCGCGCACACACCCAGCACACCCCGCACCGCGTGCGCCCGCACACCCAGCACACCCCGCACCGCGTGCGC
>JAESUZ010004679.1:0-11390 GCA_017311185.1 Proteles cristata cristata
ACCCCCCAGCCCCCCGCCCCCGCTGGTGCATGCCGGCCGCCCTGCTCAGCGCCCCCTGCTGGAGTGAACTCACCAGATGCTCACAATACCCAGAGACAGGGGGCAGGGTGGGGTCTCTGGTCGCCCAAGGTTACTCAGCTGGCTGGGGACGGAGCGGGGATTTGAAGGTGCTCTCCTCCTCGGGGGGGCCATGCCAAGCTTGGAGCCAGCTGACTGCAGAGTCCACATCCTCCCCACCACACCGTCCTGCCAGGGTCGTCGAGGAGGTGACAGGCCGCCCCCTGCAGGTGGGCCGGGCTGGGGCGCGCCTGGGCTGCCTCCTCTCTCCGCACCGGGCTCCCAGGCTGCCCGCTTGAGCCTGACAGCAGCTGCTGCCCCCAGCCCCCCCGCACCCCCGTGCGCCCACCCCGGCCGAGCCCAACCGCGGCCCTGGCCAGCTCACCCACCGCCTGCGCTCCCGTGTCCCTGTCCCGGAGGAAGGTGGGGCCTTGCCCACGGCCCCAGCAGGATCCCAACGCCTGTGCCCAGTCGCTGAGTGATGTGGGGTTATTGTGCTGTCACAGGCCACCCAGAATTCTCTCCCGCCCTGCTGAGAGGCGCCCCCACCCTCCGGCCATCCCAGCCCAGGGCCCGGCAGCCCACCATGTCCGCCCAGTTTCCACGACCATCCTGAGGGGCTCCATCGTGGTCTAGGGGACTGGGGCAGGCCAGCCAGCCCAGCCTGCACAGGATGGACGCTGGGCCCCAGGCCAGCAGGCTGCCCCATGAAAGCACCATCAGACCCCAGGGCAGGTGGTGACCGGGAGCTCCCCTGACTCTGCCCTCGGCCTGGCCCTGGGGCCATGTCGGTCTCGGTCCCAGGAATGCTGCCTGCGGCCGAGGACACATGACCCAGCCCCACCCCAAAGACAAGTTTGAGGCCCGGGGCAGGCCAGGAGCCGGACGCAGGAGCCTGTGCCCGCCGGCTGGGCCAGGCGGGGGCTTCCTTCCCCAGGAGGACAGCCCAGTCAGCATGAGGCTGAAGGACTCAGGGGCCAGAGTGCCTCTGCCGCGTGCCTTCTCCAGAGCCTCAGTTGCCCCATCTGCACATTGGGCCGATCGTGGTGCCCGCCGCATGGCTCCAGGTGGCCATCTGAGAGGACGTCACAGCAGCGCCGTGCATGGGGCATTTCACTGGTCCCTGCACCTTTCTCAGCTGTGGGCATTCTGAGACAGGAGCGGGGGTGGGGGGCAGAGGGGCGCTGGGAGGGTGGGCACAGCGTGAGACACTCTTCTGCTCAGCGCGGCCCGTCTCCACTCCTGACTGGCCAGTGTGCTCCTCTCTCCCCAGGGACTGCGGGCTCCGTCCCCCTGTGGCTGACGATGGTGTCATGGCTGCCCTGAGGCGGACCCGGCCCTCCCAGCCACCAGGTGACTCCCGGGGGGCTCACCACGTGGCCTGGTCCCAATACATCAAGCAGCCCAGCCCCCAGGAGAGGGCCTCCAGCCTCCCGCTGTGGTCCGAAGGCGAGGAGGCCAAGGATGGGGACAGCTCGGTGTCATCAGGCCGTCTCTCCGGCTCCTCCGGGGGCCACGGGTCCTGCACATCTCTCCCGGGGCCCTGGAAGGAGAGGCCCCCGCAGGCGCAGGGAGCCCGGCAGACGCCCAGGGAGAGCAACCCGCGGCTGGAGCTGCTCAGGGACAAGATCCGGGCCCAGGCGCGGTGGCAGGCCAGCTGTGCCTCCCTGGGCACCTCGACGCCCTCCAGCGCCTCACGTCTCTACAGAGCCTGGAAGCCAGACCCCCGCAGGCAGGCCGGAAAGCTGGCGCACCCCGATCCGGCCCCCTGGGGCGTACTTGGGCCCAGGGCCTCCGTCAAAGGTGCTGTGTCTGAAGCCTTTGGAGCGGCTGCCGGACGGGGAACTTTTCTTGGGGCTTTGCAGAACCTGTCTCACGATGCCCCCCTCACTTTTCTCCAGGCTCGGGCTCCCTGAGCGAGGCTCTGTGTGGAAGGGAAGACAAGGCCACCGCGGGCCCAGGGCGAGAGCCCTCCAGGGCCCCCCAGCGCCAGGCCGCAGGTGAGGGGCTGTGCGGGGCCCGCTTTCCCGGCAGCCGGTTTGGACGCTCGGGTGGCCGTCAGGGCCGCACGGTCCGGAACCGTGTGACTGGCTCTCTTACAATCGCCCTCAGATGGGGACAGTGGAGAGGGTCCCAGCCCTTTATGAAAGGGCCGAGCAGGGATCTGGGCCCAGGCTGCCATTCTCTGGGGGCAGGACTTCCAAGCCTCGGCCTTCCCCTCAGGGAAGGAGTGCAGGCAGGCCTGCAACGCCGGCTGGAGCTCAGCCCGCACAGAACACGGGGTGTCTTTCCTGCGCGGTCACACAGCAGCCACAGGGCCGGGCCTGAGCCCTCCCTGCGCCCGAGGCCATGCCGTCTTGCAGGCAGGCTTCCCCCAGATGGCCCTACCCTGTCTGGGAGGTGCTGAGGGCCGCTCGGGGGCACGCAGACTTCCTGGAGGCGGGCACGCTCCAGGGGCCAAGGGAAGAACTAGGTTTGGGCTCACTCTTTCAGTCAATAGATAGCAGGGGTGAGGAGGGAGAGGCAGACAGGAGCCGCTCTTGGATTTGAGGAGGCTGGATCGCACCCCTGACCACGGGAACCGGGAACTGCAGTTTCGGGCAGGGGGCCACGGTGGGCCTGCGCTTTGGCAGGCTGCCACTGTTTGCAGGGGGAGAGGGGACGAGGGCGTCTCTCGCGTGCAGAGAGACAGCCCCACTCCAGCAAGACTTTGGGGGCCCCGAAGTGGGGCAGGGGAGGGCCTCGGGGGCAGAAGTCAGGCTGCCCTGGGACGCCCGAGGCTCCTGGGGTCTTCGGCACAGGGGAACAGTGGGTTTTCCAGGGGCGATGGTGGCACCGAGGGTGGGGGAGGTCGGTCAGTATGGGGTATAGGACCCCCGGGGCGGCAGCCACAGGGGCGCTTTTGGGTGTGTCCTGGCCCAGCTGAGCGCAGATGCAGGCGGCGGCCAAGGTGCCTGCTGAGCAAAGCCAAGGGGGTGCGGCCCAGCTCCGGGGGCGGGGGTCTGCTCTAGGCCGGCTGTGGCTCACAGAGATCACCCTGCCTTTCTTCTCCTCCACCCACGGGACCCCTACGGCCTCAGTTCACCTGCCTACCCCCATCCCACGGAGGCCACTGGGGCCGCCCCGCCAAGGACAGGACGTGGCCATTGGCCACTCAGCACCTAGTGTCACCAGCCACCAGTTCTTGAAGTCATGTCTCCCCCTCCCAGCTTTAGAACCCTCTGGAAGCAGGTGTGCGGCAGGGCCGGGGTCTTTTCTTTTTTTCTTTTTTACGCACGGTAAGATCCATGTAAGATTTACCGTCTTAGCGACTCCTAAGGGCACAGTTCAGGGTCATCAAGCACATTCATGCTGTCGTGCAGCCGCCCCCTCCGTCTGTCCCCAGATAGGACTCTGTCCTGTTGTTACACACAGACCCGCCCCGCCCCCCCTCCCGCAGCCCCCCAGGCCCCACTCGCTGCGGCTGTGGCTCTGGCTCCTCCAGGGCCTCCTGTGAGTGGATCCTGTAGAATCAGTGCTTTTGTGGGGCCTGGGGGCCGGAGGCCCCTCCTGCCGGCGGGCTGTGGGCACTGAGGACGGAGGCACCGGCCAAGGCCTGGGGGCCTGGAGAGTTCTTCCGGCCAGTCTTTCCCCGAGCGCCCCTGCCCTGCTCACACATCACTGGCTGATTGGGTTTTTGGTGCTTCCCGGACACAGCCCCCACCCCAGCCGTGGACAGGGACAAGCGAGGCCAGTGGCACAGGGAGAGGGGGCCACACTGGCACTCAGGAAGCTGCCCCACTCCTGTTGGCCACTGTGTTTGCCTGGGGACTTGGACAACCTCCCCCCCTCGGGGTCTCCGTGTCCCCACATGTCCAGCCAGGCTGGACCCCACCATGCAGAGCCCCTCCCCCCGCCTCCGCTGTCGGGCCCATGTCCCGTCTGGCCCGCCGCCTCTCCGGGGCAGCCCACTCACCTGTTTATTCAGTCCACAAACACGAGACCAAAGGGGCGGAGACGGAGCGGGAGACTCAGATGGGAGGCTGTTCTTGTCCTCAGGGCCTCGCGGCCCCAGGCTCTTGGGAATTTGTGACCGGTTGGGGCGTGAAGGGGGCCCCGTGCAGACCACCAAGGGGGCAGGCAGTCACGTGTGGCCCTCTGGCCCCACGCTCGGCTGCCCACCGTGGCACGGGCCCGGGGAGCGGGCAGGGCGGGCGCGTGGCTCTGCAGGGGCCCGGGGCCACCAGCATGGCTGGCCGTGTGTCCCTCACTGCTCGCCCTCCGTCCCTTCCCTCCTCTCCTCTCCCTGAAGCTCCACGGCAGAAAACCAAAAGAATGAAGAGAAGTCCTCGCACAAGGGAGAGAGCCCCCGGGTCACCCACCGCCAGAAGCGCTGTCGAGGACAAAGGTAGGGTCTGCGCGTTCGGGCCCCGGCAAGGCCTGGGGTAACGGGGTGTGACCCCAGCTCACTAGGTGGGAAACGGCTTCCCGTTCTGGTGCTGCAGACGGCTGGCCGCCCCGGGGGCCTGGGGCGCTGTGTGCACAGGGACCTGGGACGGGCGGGGGCCGAGCTAGAGTGGGCGGTCTGCCCCGCATGGAGGAGGGCCAGGGTTGGCGTCCGCACCTCGGGGGCGCTGTAGACCCTGGCCGTCACCGGGGGGCTGCGCGGGGTCATCCCCGTGAGGTCCACACCCCCCGTGCGGTAGGCTGCCCTTCCAGCTCCCCTAGACGGAGACGGCCTGTACGGACACGGAGCCGCTCTCCACAGTGTAACGTGCCTTCTCATGGCCTGTTCTCGCCGGCACCGCTCGTGGTGGGGGCAGGGGCGCTGGGAAGGGAGGGGTCGCCCTATGTGCCTGGCTTGGGACCTAGAACCCAGGCAGCAAGCCGGGAGCACCCTTCCCCCCAGGGCACCCGGTGATAGGAAAGGCCTTGGATACTGTCACTGTATCCCAGCCCTCTGGGGACGTGGGGCCGTCACACAGGGGTGCGCGTCGCCGATCACACCCCAGGAGAGACAGGGAGAGCTGGTGATGGTGGCCGGCCTGAGGTCGCACCCTGGGGCCTGGGCGGAGGGGGGAGGAGGGGGTTTGGGGGGTTGACGTCCAGCAGGGACCCAGCTGCCCTGGCTGGGCCGGTTTGTGGCCCTGCCAGTTTGGTGCGGGTGGAACGAGGGAGGTGGTATTCCTCTGGGGCTTAACTGTTCCCGGCCGTCACCGTAGAGTGGCGGCACTCAGCACCAGCTCTGTGGGTGCCTCCTGCTCTCTGGACATCAGCCCAGGACCCTCACAGCACTCCCCTGGCGTAGGCAGGCTTGCTCCCATTCCGTAGATGGGGACACTGAGGCTCAGAGAGGCTCAACAGCCTGCCCAGTGGCAGGTGCTCTGCCTGTCTTTCTGCTCCACGCCATCACACCGCCACCTCCACTCTGGGACAGCACGGGTTGCCGCCGGCCTGGGTGGATGGACATGTCCCTCCTTCGCCGCTGGCTTCAGGGGCCCTTGAGGGAGGCGGGGGCAGCCGCGGGGGCAGACACATCTATTCAGCAGGTTAAGGGGCGACGGGAAGGCAGGGTAAACCTCCACTGGAGCCTGACAGTGAGGGATGCTGGGAGCCACGGAGAAGGTTCCAGAAGGCCCACTGAAAAGACACAAAATACAACAATTTTCTGCATCATTGTCTCCCCCCACCCCTCAGCTTTTTGGTTTGTTTTATTTTAATGGCTCGCTTGAAAAATGACCTGCTTTCTGTCTGACACTGGGTCAAAGGGCGTGCCACCGGCTGCATCCATCATCGTAACCACCGTGTCACCCTGACGGAGCTGACCATTAGTTTCTGTCAGTGACCAAGTCACAGCTGGGCTAAGGAGAGATGAGCTTGGGTTCAAAGGTCAGAGCCGCAGGACTTGGGAATTGGATGAATTAGAAATTTGCTGTAGTTAACAAAAAATTAAATCACAATAGTTATAAAATATTCATCCATCCGGGCTGGAGGAAAATGAAGCCCAATATTTAATTTCAGATTATACCGCCTCACTTTGCATTTTTTATCATAGATTAAGTCGGCCGTGGAACTCTGACAGGGCACTTGGGGACTCCATCCATTTCCACAGATTAAAAACCCTCTCGTAAAAAAATTAATTGCCATTAAACTGCTCAGCGGAAGAAAAAAATGTGCCCATCAGGACCCATTTATTGACCCGGACCCCTCTGGCGGGCTGATGGGGATGAGCGGCCAGTGATGGAGGGGCCTGTGGGGAGGGTCCCGGCAGCGGGCAGCCCCGTCGTCCAGGGCGGGGGTCCCTGCGCCGGGATGCCGGTGCACCCTCCAGCCCCCGGGCGCGGCCAGCAGGCAGTGCGGCCTCAGCCCCGGCTGCGGTCCCCGAGCAGAGCCCTGACCTGCCCGGCGCACCCTGTTTTCACGCCGGCCGTCCTGTGGGGAAACGGGGCAGGGTCACTCCCCCGAAGCCCACGGCTAGTAATCAGCAGGGCTGCACTGAAACCCGGGTCTGACACTCCTGAGACCTCGCTTTAACCCTGGGGTCCCAGGGCTCTGGCCTGGGGGGTGTGGCCTCAGGGGGCGCTCCTGGAGGGGTGTGGCTTGAGGAGGGCGTGGTCTCGGGTAAAGCCCTGGAGGGGCGTGGCTTACAGAGGGCAAGCTCTCGCGGTGGTGCAGCCTCGGGGCATGTCCCGCGGAGGGTGGAGGCCTCGGCCTCGGGGCGTGGCCTGGGAGGGCGTGGCTCCTTCCCCTTCCTGCAGCAGCCGCTTCAGGCTTCTGGCTCTCTCTGGGTTTGGGCCTCGGGAGAGGGATCCCTAAGTGCTGGGGAGGGTCCTGACCCCGTTGGTTGCCTGGCCCTGGGGGTCACCTCTCCAGCTGGTCTCCGCTCTAAGGCACCCTTGCCTGGCAAAACCCGGCCTGCGCCAGCGCCCTTGTGGATGGGTTTGTAGTGATGGTGGGGCTGGTATTGGGATTTGGTGAGTGTAACTTGGGCTTATGAAGGACTTTGATAAATGATGTTTCTCAGGTGATGACGTTTGTTAACAAAACCTCATTTGCGTTTGGGATGTGGCGGGTGTTTGTCCGTCCACTTCAGGACCTCTTGTGCTGGCCTGGGCATCTTCGTGGGGGCCACCCCCTTTGCTGCCCAGCCACACCAGCGTCAAAGCAACCGATTCGACGCGGCCCAGTGCGGATGGTCCCCCACAGGCCCCGCCTGCGCTGGTGGCCCTTCATTATCTCTGTCTCGTGACTAGGCCCGTGTTTACTGAGCACGTCCGTGCACCTGGGTCTGTGTCGCTCACCTTACAGGCAAAGCCGTGGGGAGCAAGCTTCATCGCCCCCATTTTCCGAGGGTCAGAGAAGTCAGGTCACCTTCCAAAGTCATCCTGGGACTCAGTCCTGCCTCTTGCTGCCTGGTGGCCGAGGCTCACCCCAGCTCCTCTGGAGCGTGTGAATCGGGGCTGCCGGGAGCCTGTAACCTCCCCGTCTGGGCCAGCGTTCTGAGCCCCGACCGCTCGGCTGTGTGTGCATTTTCTCTGTTTAAGATTCTGAGTTGGTTGGCGTTTGTGCCTGGAGGAAAGGACCAGCCCTGGCGAGGGCCCTGCTTGGGCCCCCTCCGGCCCTCCCCAGGCTCCAGAGCGAGGCTCCCTCGAGAGACCTGGCCTCCGCCGCCGCTGCCGCGGAATTAGGTACCCGGGGCCTCGGCCTCTGGCTCCTCCCTGCTGTGCCGTAGCGTCTGGGCGGTGGGCGCGGAGGGCAAAGGAGGGACAGCCCATGTGGGAGCAGCCTCTCCCCCGCAGCCTGTCACACGCCCTCCAAACCTGCCAGCAGACAGGACTTGGGGGAAACCATTACATGTGAAAAGCCTAAGAAAAGGATTTCTGTCCCCAAGAGACACCGGTCAGGCTCCCAGGAGGCGAGGCGTTCCCGACTGAGGGAAGGCAGGATGGGAGCCCAGGGTTCCCCCACCCCATCACGCTGTGTTCACCACATCTGGAGTGGGCAGCTCTGCGCCACGTGCCCGGGCACAGCCTCGAGTCACCAGCATGTGGCATATGTGCCTGGAGGGCTTCTGCAAACCCATGCTGGGTGCAGGGGCCAGGAGGGGCTGGGAGCGGGTCCCAGGGCACCTCTGCCGGCGGCGGGGGGGTGCCTGGAGGGGCTGGCGGTGCTCCCCGCCCCCACCCCGGCTCCTCCAGCTCCTGACACCCGTGACCGCCTGTGTCTGCAGGAGACAGCAGGAGAGCTGGGGCCGCTGAGAGCCCCCCTGCGCGCCCCCGGATGCCCGGTCCAGCCTCTGCCCGCAGTGGCCTGCGGGCGTCTGCCGACACGGCCAACCTGTCTTCCTGCGAGCAGCCCGTGACCATCCAGCACGCCTTGGCCATCCTTAGAGACCTCCGCCGGCAAATCCAGGCCGGGCTGGAGCTGGCCCGGAGCCACCACCCCAGGGGAGGGCCAGAGCTGGGGCGCTCAAAGCTGGGGCTGCAGGACCTGGCAGGGAAGAGGAAGCAGCAAGGCCCCTGCAGCACCCGCCACGTTCCGAGCTCCTTCTCGGAGAGTCCCCAGGCCGGGGCGGAGCGGAAGTGCGCCTCCTCAGAGAGGCCTGGCAGCTTCCCCACGGGGCGTCGCTGGAGCACCTTGGCTGGGTGGGAGTCCTATCCCCAGATGACCTGGGCGGCCCAAGGACAGAACCCCTCCTTGCAGAGGCCGGGGAGCCCCCCTGAAAGGCTGACCTCCTTCCCCCAACGGCCCTGGAGCGCCTCGGCCGGGCAGGCCTCCCAGCCCCAGGGAGCCTGGGCCACTCATGAAGACTGGGAGAGCCCAGCCCGAAGACCATGGAGCCCGTCAGCCCCGCGGCCCTGGAGCGCCTCCTTCACACGCAGCACGGGCACCCCGTGCAAGGGCACGGGCTCCCTCCTGCCCCCCTCGGAGCTGAAGCACGGCTGGCTGAGGCCGGCCCGCGGGGCCCCCGGGATCGTCCCCCGGAAGGAGAATGAGGTGAGGGTGCCGCCACCCTGCCCGAAGCCCCGGGGGGTCCTGGGTCACCCCCACAGCTCCGAGTCCCTTCGGGAGTTCATGCGCCAGAAGACGCTGGCCCGGAGGCGACAGGCCCTGGAAGAGAAGGCCTCGGCCGTGCGGGCGCTCGAGCTGCGAAACCAGAGGCTGCAGGATGTGTACAGGAAACAGAGGGAAGCCATCCTCGGCAAAGCCGTCCCTGTGGTCTCCCACAAGACCCCCGGCATCGTGACCTTTTTCCCGCATTGCGCACAGTCCAAGGTACTCACCTGGCGCCGGTGAGGAGGTGGTGCTGGCCAGCTCAGTGCTGAGCGTCCGGCGTCCCCAAGTGCCTGCCTCCCTGGGAATGGTGGGGCTCTGGAGGGGCCCCACTGCCTCTGTCCTGGCCCCTAAAGAGGGGACCCCCAAGGGGTGCAGCCTGAGACGCTGTGGAGGTCAGGGCTAGTTCTGGGACTGAGACAGGATCTCAGGGGCTTCTGGCCGGGGCGAGCTCTGACTCTGTTCTCCTCTGCTTTAGGGCCTGGAAGCCCCCGGGAGCCTGGGGTCGCCTGTGCTGGAGTGGAGCAAGGTGACCTCCGGTGTGGTGCTGGGGGGCCAGGAAGCCCCGGGCAGGTAGGTAGGCAGGCAGGGGCTGCAGTTCCTGGGTGGGGCTCCCCCGGGCGGCGGCGGCTTCCCCTGGCGGTCAGGGCTGCCCCGGATTCCGCACCACATTAAGGGAGCCGTTTAGAGCACCCGATGCGGAGACATGGAGCGTGTCCCCAGTGCTGCGTGACCACGTTCTCTCTCTGCACACAGAGCATTGCCTCACCCCGAAACAGAGCCCCCACACCCCTCAGCATCGCTCCAGTTCCTCGCTGCAGCCCCAGCTGCCCCTGTCAGCCTCCCCCCACAAGGCCCATGTTAGCGAAGTCTGGCGGCGCAGGGCTGCTCGCATCTGGCTTCTCTATGAGCATGTTTTCTGGGCTCACCCCTGTCGTCACGGCCAAAGCCTGTTCGGCGGCCTGACGGGCACAGGTGGCTCATCCAGTGGTCGCTTGGTGGACGTTTGGGCTGTGTCTCCCCTGGCTGCGGTGATTCGTGCTGCTGCGAATGAATTCATTGAACTACTATTTTGTGTCCCTCGTTACACACCTGGGAGTGAAATAGCCAGGCAACTTCATGTGAAAACTCTGTTTAACTTTCCGGGGAACTGCCAGATGGTGTCCCACACCGGCTGCCTCATTTTGTGTCCCCACCAGCGACAGAGGAGGGTCCCAGTTTCTCTGTGTCCTGCCAACCGCTTCTCTGGTTTTTCCCTCTTGTTTTTCCCTCTTGTGTATTTTAATGGAGCTGGGCAGGGGTCTAGAAAGCCCCTCCCCGGGGTGGCATCTTAAAGCTGGGGTCAGGAGACCATCCCCCACTTTGCTTGGAGCACGTCACGTCTGGGCACGTTGTGATGAGGACTCGGGTCCCAGGGGCACAGCTGAGCGAGTGTTCACTCTCGGAGCCTGCACCCTGAAGGAGAAGCCGGCCACTGCGCAGGGCGGACCCCTCCCTCAGTGGAAAGGCCGGCAGAGGGCTCCTGGCCACCTTGACGTGATGCCCGTGGGTCCATCCCCTGGACAGGGAGTGTGGGTTCTTCATCTTGTGTTCTTTTTCCCATCCATGTTTAAAAATTCTTTTTAATGTTTTATTTATTTCTGAGAGAGAGACAGCGTGAGCAGGGGAGGGTCAGAGAGAGGAAGACACAGAATCGGAGGCAGGCTCCAGGCTCTGTGATTTCAGCTGTCAGCCCAGAGCCCGACGTAGGGCTCGAACCCACAAACCGTGAGATCATGACCTGAGCTGAAGTTGGACACCCAACCGACTGAGCCCCCCAGGCGCCCCTCCATCCATGTTTTAAAGACAATATGGGGAAATACACATAACACAGATTTACCGTCTTCAAGCGCATTCACAATGTCGTGCAGCCGCCCTGCGTCCGCCCCCAGAACCTGTCCAGCTTCCCAGACAGGACACACGTTACATGCGGCCCCGCTCTCTGTGCCTATGGATCTGACCCATCTGGGGCCTCCTGGGAGCAGATCCTTCAGGATCGGTCCCCTGCACCGGGCTCACCTCATGGAGCCCGTTGTCCTCGGGGCTCACCCACGTGACAGCAGGGGTGGGATTGCCTTCTCACGGAATGCTTCCTGTTTCTTCACATCCTGTCGACACTGGCTATTTTTAATATCTTTCCATGTATTTTTATTTATTTATTTATTTTTTTTTTTTTATAAATTTTTTTTTTTATGTTTTATTTATTTCTAGGAGAGAGAGAGAGACAGAGAGACAGCGTGAGCAGGGGAGGGTCAGAGAGA
>JAESUZ010004680.1:0-15070 GCA_017311185.1 Proteles cristata cristata
AGGGCATGTTTCACTATGCTAGTAGTGTCAGAATACCCATGCGCCAGAACTATGAGGGAAGTGCAGAAGCTAAACGCAGTGAAACGACACTCTGAGGACCGCAGCATTCGCTTACTTGGTTGGTTCAACACGTTAGCGACGAGGGAAGCCTCGTGCGTGAAAGCCCAAGCTTAGCGACACGTACACTACTCCGTGAAGGACCACCGGTGGGAGTGCCTCACTCTACTAAAGGCTTGTTTCGCTGTGCTGGTAGTGTCAGAATTCGCTTGCTCACTCACTCCCTTATTCACCTAGGAGGGAAGGGCGGAAGGCTCAACTCTGTGCAACAAGTTTGAGACGAGGCGGAAGGTTACGGGCCGCCGCTACCTAGCTGTTTCCTTACGTGATCCATGGTTGAAGACACAGGCCTGGATACATAAGCAAGGGCTTCCAGGCTCAACTCCGTGAGGCAACGCTGTGGGGCAGGCCTCCTTCAACTAATGTGTTCGTTCATTACTGTCTCCCTGTGTGCGCAGCGTTTGAGTACGGTCGAGCAGATCAGGGATTGGAAGTGCACCGGGCTCAATCTGAGAAACCACACTCTGCGGAAAGCAAGCTTTCACGTCAGAGGTGGTTTCACTACGTTCGTACTCTTGGCAAACTCGTGCGTGGAGGCTACGCTAAGGCCTGCCAAATTCAACTCGGTGCTTCAGCATTGACGGGGAGCTCCTCCTTCAACTGAGGTCTTGTTTCCCCTCTGCTAGCTGTATGAAAACCCAAAAGCGGAGACACAGGTGGGACGGGCAGGAGCGTCGAGTCTGTGAAACAACACCGAGCGGAATGCAACAGTCAGTTCCCTGATGGTTTCACTGAGTTGGAAGTGGATCGAGATGCCGTCTTGGAGGCATAAGCGAAGGGTGGTTAAATTCTCAACCCTCTGAAGGCACACAGTGGCGCAGCACTCTTTCAACTGGCCTCGCGATTCCCTGTGCTCTGCGTGGTAGATTACCGCTGTGCAGAGCACAGCGAGAGGTGCACTACGCACAGTTTGAGACACCACGGTCTGCGGGGCGCAGCATCCGAGTCCCACGTCGTTTGAGTCCAATGGTATTCTTTGAAGACTCACGCATGGAAGCGTCAGTTAAGTGTTCCCTTCTCCCCTGGTAGCCCGAACACTGTGGGGAACGGCTCATTCAACTTAGTGTTATTTCCCTATGCTAGTCTCGTTTTATAACCACGCGTCAACCTATGAGGGATGTGCAGAGACTTCACTCTGTGAAAACGACACTGTTCGCCATGCAGCTCTCACTTACCTGGGTGTTCCACCACATTAGCGTAGTCTGACGACTCATGCGTCGATGAAGAGGCTTAGAGTCCTGTACTCAAATCTGTGAAGGAACGTTGTGGGGCAGGCCTCATTCAACGAAGGGCATGACGAATGTATTCCCAGGGGTAGAATACAGTTGTGGAAACCCAATGGGGAAAGTGCACGTGGCTAACTCCGAGAAACTTCGCTCGGCGGAATACACCCATTCAATGACCAGGTCATTTCACCACGTTGGTACTCTAGAAAACCCATGGCATAGGCGCCTCATTTAAGTGTTACGTACTCAATGCGGTGCGTACACACAGTGGAGAACGCCATAAGGTCCTGTTTGCCTGTGTAGTCGTGTAAGGGCATGACGAGTGTATTCCCAGGGGTAGAATACAGTTGTGGAAACCCAATGGGGAAAGTGCACGTGGCTAACTCCGAGAAACTTCGCTCGGCGGAATACACCCATTCAATGACCAGGTCATTTCACCACGTTGGTACTGTAGAAAACCCATGGCATAGGCGCCTCATTTAAGTGTTACGTACTCAATGCGGTGCGTACACACAGTGGAGAACGCCATAAGGTCCTGTTTGCCTGTGTAGTCGTGTAAGGGCATGACGAGCGTATTCCCAGGGGTAGAATACAGTTGTGGAAACCCAATGGGGAAAGTGCACGTGGCTAACTCCGAGAAACTTCGCTCGGCGGAATACACCCATTCAATGACCAGGTCATTTCACCACGTTGGTACTCTAGAAAACCCATGGCATAGGCGCCTCATTTAAGTGTTCCGTACGCAATTCGGTGAGTAAACACTGCGGAGAACGCCATAAGGTCCTGTTCCCCTATGTAGTCGTGTAAGAATGCCCATGCGGAGACACAAGAAAGAAGTCTAGACGACTCTGTGAAACAACACTCTGCGGAATGCAGCCTTCAGGTACATGGTTGTTTCGCTACGATAGCGATGTTTGACTTTCATGCGTGAAAGAATACACTAAGTGTTATATACGCGACTCTGTGTGGGAAGAGTGTGGGGCAGCGTCATTCCACTAAAGTCACGATACACTCTTTCGTAGGGTGAGAATACAGTTGTGGAGACCAATGTGGGTCGCGTGCTGTGCTCAAGCAGAGAAACCCTTCTATGTAGATCAACTGTATGCCATAACACTAGGCGGAAGGCTACGGGCCGCTACCTAGTTGTGTCACTACGTGATTCACTGTGTTCGTCGTGGTAGATTACAGTTGTGCAGACTACTGTGAGAAGTGCACTAGGCGCAGGTTGAGAAAGCACGGTCTGCGGGGATGCAGCATCCGAGTCCCACGTCGTTTGAGTCCAATGGTAATCTTTGAAGACTCACGCATGGAAACGTCAGTTAAGTGTTCCATACTCCCCTGGTAGCCCGAACACTGTGGGGAACGGCTCATTCAACTTAGGTTGTTTCACTATGCCAGCCGCGTTTTAATAACCACGCGGCAACCTATGCGGGAAGTGCAGAAACGCCACTGTGTGAAACGGCAGTATTCGGAATGCAGCTCTCACTTACCTCGCTGTTCCACCACACTAGAGTAGTCTGACGACTCATGCGTGGATGAAGAAGCTAAGTGTCCTATACTCAAATCTGTGAAGGAACATTGTGGGGCAGGCCTCATTCAACTAACGGCAGGACAAGTGTGTTCCCAGGGTTAGAATACAGTTGTGGAAACCAAATGGGGAAAGCGCACTTAGCTAACTCCGGGAAACTTCCCTGGGCGGAATGCAGCCATTCCGTGACCAGCTCACTTCCCAACGATGGTACTCCGCAAAACACATGCATAGACGCTTCATTTAAGTGTTACGGCTGAATTCGGTGCGTCAACACTGTGGAGCACGCAAAAGGTCCTGTTTCACTATGTAGTCGTGTAAGAATGCCCATGCGGAGCCCCAAGAAAGAAGTCTAGAAGACTCTGTGAAACAACACCATGCGGAATGCCGCCTTCAGGTACATGGTGGTTTCGCTACGATAGCGATGTTTGACTTTCACGCGTGAAAGAATACACTGGGTTATATACGCGACTCTGTGTGGGAAGAGTGTGGGGCAGCGTCATTCCACTAAAGTCACGATGCGCTCTTTCGTAAGGTTAGAACGCCGTTGTGCTGAACAATTTGGGTAGGGCGCTGTGCTCCATCCGAGAAACCACACGGTGAAGGAATGCAGCCGGTAATTAATTCCCCGGTCGTTTCAACACGTTTGTACTCTCGGGGAAAAAGACATGCACGGAGGCTTCCCTTACGTCTTCCATACTCACTTCGGAGCATGAACAATGTGAGGAAGGAAGGCCTCGTTTCCTACAGTCTTGTTTCACTATGCTCGTGGTGCTTCAACGCACAGGCGGAGACCTACGAGGGAAGTTCCGAAGCTCAACTCTGTGAAACAACACTCGTAGAAATGCAGCTTCCCCTTACCCGGTGGCTTCACTACGGTAGTGAAGAGTTTGAAGACTCTTGCATGGAAGGAAAAGCTAACGATTCTACACACACCTCCGTGAAGTAACACTGCAGGGAAGGCTACAGTCGACGAACGTCGTGATTTACTGTGTTCGTAGTGTTAGAATACAGTTGTGGTGACCAAAATGGGAAGTGCACTCCGCTTCAGCTGAGAAACCAATCCCTGCAGAATGCAGCCTTCTTCAATTTACCAGGTCGTTTCTCTACGTAGGTCCGTTGGAGCCACGCATGCACGGAGGCTTCTGAGGTGCTTACGTACTCAACTCCATGCGTGAACACTGTGGGGGAACGCGTCATTTAACTAAGGGCATGTTTCACTATGCTAGTACTGTCAGAATACCCATGCGCCAGAACTATGAGGGAAGTGCAGAAGCTAAACGCAGTGAAACGACACTCTGAGGAACGCAGCATTCGCTTACTTGGTTGGTTCAACACGTTAGCGACGAGGGAAGCCTCGTGCGTGAAAGCCCAAGCTTAGCGACAGGTACACTACTCCGTGAAGGAACACCGGTGGGAGTGCCTCACTCTACTAAAGGCTTGTTTCGCTGTGCTGGTAGTGTCAGAATTCACTTGCTCACTCACTCCCTTATTCACCTAGGAGGGAAGGGCGGAAGGCTCAACTCTGTGCAACAAGTTTGAGACGAGGCGGAAGGTTACGGGCCGCCGCTACCTAGCTGTTTCCTTACGTGATCCATGGTTGAAGACACAGGCCTGGATACATAAGCAAGGGCTTCCAGGCTCAACTCCGTGAGGCAACGCTGTGGGGCAGGCCTCCTTCAACTAATGTGTTCGTTCATTACTGTCTCCCTGTGTGCGCAGCGTTTGAGTACGGTCGAGCAGATCAGGGATTGGAAGTGCACCGGGCTCAATCTGAGAAACCACACTCTGCGGAAAGCAAGCTTTCACGTCAGAGGTGGTTTCACTACGTTCGTACTCTTGGCAAACTCGTGCGTGGAGGCTACGCTAAGGCCTGCCAAATTCAACTCGGTGCTTCAGCATTGACGGGGAGCTCCTCCTTCAACTGAGGTCTTGTTTCCCCTCTGCTAGCTGTATGAAAACCCAAAAGCGGAGACACAGGTGGGACGGGCAGGAGCGTCGAGTCTGTGAAACAACACCGAGCGGAATGCAACAGTCAGTTCCCTGATGGTTTCACTGAGTTGGAAGTGGATCGAGATGCCGTCCTGGAGGCATAAGCGAAGGGTGGTTAAATTCTCAACCCTCTGAAGGCACATAGTGGCGCAGCACTCTTTCAACTGGCCTCGCGATTCCCTGTGCTCTGCGTGGTAGATTACCGCTGTGCAGAGCACAGCGAGAGGTGCACTACGCACAGTTTGAGACACCACGGTCTGCGGGGCGCAGCATCCGAGTCCCACGTCGTTTGAGTCCAATGGTATTCTTTGAAGACTCACGCATGGAAGCGTCAGTTAAGTGTTCCCTACTCCCCTGGTAGCCCGAACACTGTGGGGAACGGCTCATTCAACTTAGGTTATTTCCCTATGCTAGTCTCGTTTTATAACCACGCGTCAACCTATGAGGGATGTGCAGAGACTTCACTCTGTGAAAACGACACTGTTCGCCATGCAGCTCTCACTTACCTGGGTGTTCCACCACATTAGCGTAGTCTGACGACTCATGCGTCGATGAAGAGGCTTAGAGTCCTGTACTCAAATCTGTGAAGGAACGTTGTGGGGCAGGCCTCATTCAACGAAGGGCATGACGAATGTATTCCCAGGGGTAGAATACAGTTGTGGAAACCCAATGGGGAAAGTGCACGTGGCTAACTCCGAGAAACTTCGCTCGGCGGAATACACCCATTCAATGACCAGGTCATTTCACAGCGTTGGTACTCTGGAAAACACATGCATAGGCGCCTCATTAAAGTGTTCCGTACGCAATTCGGTGAGTAAACACTGCGGAGAACGCCATAAGGTCCTGTTCCCCTATGTAGTCGTGTAAGAATGCCCATGCGGAGACACAAGAAAGAAGTCTAGACGACTCTGTGAAACAACACTCTGCGGAATGCAGCCTTCAGGTACATGGTTGTTTCGCTACGATAGCGATGTTTGACTTTCATGCGTGAAAGAATACACTAAGTGTTATATACGCGACTCTGTGTGGGAAGAGTGTGGGGCAGCGCCATTCCACTAAAGTCACGATACACTCTTTCGTAGGGTGAGAATACAGTTGTGGAGACCAATGTGGGTCGCGTGCTGTGCTCAAGCAGAGAAACCCTTCTATGTAGATCAACTGTATGCCATAACACTAGGCGGAAGGCTACGGGCCGCTACCTAGTTGTGCCACTACGTGATTCACTGTGTTCGTCGTGGTAGATTACAGTTGTGCAGACTACTGTGAGAAGTGCACTAGGCGCAGGTTGAGAAAGCACGGTCTGCGGGGATGCAGCATCCGAGTCCCACGTCGTTTGAGTCCAATGGTAATCTTTGAAGACTCACGCATGGAAAAACTTCCTCCCTGCCCACAGGCGTTATATTACAGACAACTTGTAGCTCCTCAGGGGGTTGTGCGAGACACGCCCTTCTCATCTGCATCATGCTTTCTTCTGTCACAAATCCCTTCCGCCCTCACACATGGATGTCAGGAGGAGACCAGGGAGATATGATCAACTCCGAGAAAGAACACTGGGGGGGAACCCGTCATTCAAGCACCGTCCTCTTTCACTAGGTAGAGAGTGACTGAAAACAGATGCTGAGAGCAATGATAGAAGAGCGGGGTGCTGTCACTGGGAAACCACACTGGGCGGAAGACCGCACTCATCCCATATGGTATCAGGAAGATGATCATGTTGACACACACACGCATGGAAGTATGAGCTCAGTGGGTTTCAACTCAGCTCCGAGGAATCACATCGTGGGGACCCCTTCATTCAAGTGCCTTCATCTTTCACCTGGTCCATAGTGACTGGAAAGAGATGCCGGGCAACTCCTGTACGTGCGGGGTGCTTGATTCTGAGAACCCACCGTGGGCAGAATGCCGCATGCAGATCTCCTCCGTGTCCGAAGGGGACTCAGGTTGGAAATGAGATGCACCAAAGGATAAGTTCATGGCGATGTACTCCAGAGCGAGGAAGAACACTGTCGCGAACCCTTTCTCTCCACCACCTTCCTCTCTCACGAGGATACATAAGAGTCTGAAGTCATATGCTGAGACCAAGGAAGGACGGGCAGGGCGCTTCACCTGCGAAACGACTATGCTCAAGGCAGCATTCAATTTCCATTTTCTTTGCCGAGGTGAGCAATGTTTGAAACCACGGATGTCACGATGAGATCAGTCTGATATTTTCAATTCCGAGAGAGAACACTGTGGAGAACCCCTCATTCAAGTACCTTCATCTTTCACTTGGGACATAGTGACTGAAAAGAGAGGCTGTGCAACTCCAGGAAGGGCGAGGTGCTCGACTCTGAGAACCGACAGTGCGCAGAATGCAGCATTCAGACCTCCTATCGTGTCCCTAAGGGAGTGAAGTTCGAAAACACATGCACGGCAGGATGAGCTCATAGAGACATACGCCACAGCGAGAAAGAACACAGTTGCGAAGCCGTTTTCCCAGGCCCCTTCCGCTCTCACGAGGTGGACGGAGTCTGAGGTCATAGGCAGACACTAAGGAAGGAAAGGCAGGGTGCTTGACCCTGGGAAAGCACACTATGAGGAAGGCACCGTCCACTTTCCCTATTCATTGACGAAGGTAGGAATAGTTGAGAACACTTGGGCGTCAGGATGTGTTCAGTGGGATGTAATCAACCCGGAGAGGGAACACTGTGGGGACCCCCTCAATCCACTACGGTCCTCTATCCCTAGGTAGAAACTGATGGAAACTACACGCTGAGGCCATTGAGGAAGGCTGAGGCCCTCGGATTTGGGAAACGCACTGTTCCCTTTGCAGCATTCAGGGACCATACACGTGAACCAAGAGAGTCATGTTGGAAAAGACAGGCATGTCCGTAGGAGCTCAGGATGGCACAGTCATCCCTGCAAAAGAACACAGTGGGAAAACCGCTCATTTCCCCACCGTCATCATTCACTAGGAGAGAGTGAGTGAAAACACATGAGGAGACCAATGAAGGAAGTGCGGGGTGCGGTCCTCAGGGAAACCACACTGTGCCCAAGGCAGCATTCATAGCATATTGTGTCAGGAAGAGAGTGAGGTTTGAAAACACGTGCGTGTCAGGGTGAGCTCAGTGGGATATGCTCATCTCCGAGAAGGAACAGCGTGGGGAAGCCCTCATTCAACGAACATCATCTTTCACGAGGTAGACAGTGACCGAACGCAGATGCTGAGACCAGTGAAGGAATACAAGGGGCTCAAGTCTGGGAACCGGCACCGTACTCAACGCAGCCTTCAGGTTCCATACGGGTTCCCGAAGTTAGAAATGTGTGAAAACACATGCATGGCAGTAGAAGCTCAGGGTGATAAACTCAGCGTTGAGAAAGACAACTGCGGGGGACCCGTCATTCCACCACCGTCCTCTTTCACTAGGTAGGGAGTGACTGAAAACGCTTGCCGAGACCGATGAGGAAAGGGCGGGGTTCTGTCCTCTGGGAAACCACACTGGGCGCCATGCCGCATTCAGGGCATATCGCAGCAGTCAGACAGGAATGTAGAGAACACAAGCATGTCACTATGAGCTCAGTGTGATATAGGCAACTCCGAGCAACCACACTGTGGTGAACCCCTCATTGAACTCCCGTCCTCGTGGACGAGGCACACCGTGAGCCAACTATGATGCTCAGACCAATGCAGGATGTATGAGGGGCTCACCTCTGCCACCCGGGCTGTGCTGAAATCCACTTTCAGTTACGCTATTGCTTCCCTAAGCGAGTAAGGTGTGAAAACACATGCAGGGCATTATGTGCTCAGTGGGACCTACTCAGTGCCGAGAAAGAACATTGTGGGCAACCGTCATGCAACCACCGTCCTCTTTCACTAGGTACAGAGTGACTGAGAGCAGATGCCGAGACCAAGGAAGCAAGTCCAGGGGAGTCGACACTGGCAGACAAAACTGTTGGAGTTGTAGCATTCAGTCACCATCTTGGTTCACGAAGAGGGTCACGTTGGCAAACACATGGATGTCCGAATGAGCTCAGCGTGCTAAACTCCACTCCGAGAGAGAAGACTGTGGGCAACCCCTCCTGCGACTACCGTCGTCTTTCACTAGGTCGATAGGGACCGGAAACAGATGGTGAGAGGAACGAAGGATGTGCGGGGTGCTCCCCTCTGGAAACCAGCACTGTGCTGAGCACAGCCTTCAGTTACCGTCTTGTGACCTTACGTTAGCAACGTTGGACGACACATGCACTGAGGGATCCGCTCAAGGTGACAACCTCCACACCGAGAAGGATCCCTACGGGGAACACGTCATGAAACGGACTTCATCTCTCCTTCCGTAGAGAGTGTCTGAAATGAGATGCTGAGACCGAGGAAGGACGTGCAGGGTCCTCGACGCTGGGAAACAACACGGCTAGCATTGCAGCGTTCAGTTCCCATACGGTTTCAGGAAGAGTGTAATAGTTGACAACAATGTATGGAAGTCTGCGCTCAGGTGGATGTACCCCAGCCTGAGAAGGAACACTGTGGAGAGCCCCTCATTCAACTGTCTTCATGTGCCACTTGGTAGACAGTTCCTGCAAACAAATGCTGCACCGTGCCTGTCAGTGCGTGCTGCTCGACTCTGGGAAACGAACCTGCACGGAATGCAGCATCCACGTCTCCTATTGCGTCCCGAAGGGAAGAATGTCCGAAAACACATGCACGGAAGGCTGAGCTGTTTTGAACCCCTTCTGTCAACCACCTTCGTCTCTCACGAGGTAGATAGAGCCTGAAGTCCTATGCTGCGACCAAGGTAGGAAGGGCCGGGTACTTGACCCTGTTCAACCACACTATGAGGAAGGCAGCCTTCAAAGGCCGTATTCCTTCCCGAAGTTAGCAATGTTTGAAAACACTTGGGTTGCAGGATGAGATCAGTGAGTGAAGACGTTGCAGAGCCCCATCTCTGCTGGGGATTCGGTGCCCCTCTCTGTGGAGGGGACTCCGTGCCCCAAGCTGTGCTACTTCACCAAAGACGCCGTGGATCAGTCCCGCGAGCCGGCTTGACGCCAGGGTCTTCCGTTTCTGCTGGCTAGCCTTCTGTGTCTGTGTCTCTCTGTGGTTATCGATTGTCTCCGTTGGTGTCTATTAACTTGGGACTGAGACTGACGCTCTGAGACAGAGTTCCTCCAAACCCCTTGACTTAATGATAGCCCATTAGCCCTCAGTGATTGTCAAGAAGGGTCCTTTTCAAACTTACTGCAGCTCAGAAAGGCCCACTTGGAAGGTGAGATGGCCACCGGACATCGTGGGTTGGGCCAAACTGGTTGATAACCCACCCGCTTCGATGAGAAAATCTTGCCTCCACAGAAACCTGAGGGCCTGGCGATCAGGAAAATGCACCTGCCCTCCTGGGCTTCGGAGCCGCCTAGCAAGGAAACGAGAGCCTGTGCGCCGCTCTACCCTACCTTACAGGGTGGAAGGGAACAAGAATGAATCTTTCCCCTCACATCTGCCCGGTGTGACATGGCCTCCGGGCCGGCCGCCCGCACCGCCGCATCTCCCACGACCCCGTAGCCCTGCGCCCAGCCCGGCCAAGGTCTCCAGGGCCGTCCCCGCCCAAACCGCGGGCTCCGCGAGGTGGCTCCGCCACGTGCACTCACCCATCGACGACCACCACGCACAAAATGCCTCCGAGACCTCTTCAGAAGCTATGGCTTTCCTCCGATGGTAGGGTCGGACCACGGACCTGCATTGACGTCCAAAGTAAGCCACAGTTTAGCCTCTGCCTTGGGGATTCCAGAGGAATTACATTGTGTCTACAGACGCCAGAGTTCCGTTCAGAGAGACAACAGAAAAGAAAATCCTAAAAGACACCACAAGTCAATTGACCTTGGAGACTGGCGGAGACCGGGTGGCTCTCCTCCCCTTTGCAGTCTAGAGGGTGCACAGCTCCCCCTACCTGATGGCATTAGCTCCTTTGGAAACTCGGTCGGGCCTAAACTGCATGCCCTCTCTCCAAATCGAATGGATGATTCCTAAACACACGTTTGAGTTTTCCGCTTCCGATTGCAGAAAAGTAAGACTCTTTTCCCTTTAAACAAAGATGATTTCCAAATTCTCGTGTCAATACCTCTCCATTGGTTACCAAGCCCTCACGGGCAGAACAACGTTTCCTAAGTTAAAATTCTGCTCAGTGTACGTAAGACGGAGACAAAATCAGAAAGAAGCAATCTTCTATGTAGGAATCCTAAACCAAGTATAGAAAACAATTACATTTCTCTGGAGGGTAAAAAATGGAATTGTGCTCTAAAGAAAACTGACTGTTTAGAGAAAAATAGTTTTGAGACAACATGTGAACGTCACATGTAGAAGGTCCGTGAAGGGAAATCTTTCAAAACATATTCAATGTGTGCTCAGGAGCACCTAAGGTTGAGGTACATGGAATTGGAAAAATGCCCTGGTAGAAAGTTAAAACCCTACTTTTCTCTCTGGCCAAATCACAAAGTTTTCTCGCATTGTCAATCTGCTCTGGAGAAGACAATGTAAACAAAGGTTTTCTCCTTTTACTGGGAGGACACATGATTAAAACTTCTCCATGTTCAAGGAGCTAGGTTTTTCTACATTTGCCTTGAAGATATTTTTGGCCACTTTGTTTCAATTGAAGAAGAAAGCTTATAAGATTTTTAATGGTCTCTAATCCTCTTTCGGATAGACTATATAACTTCCTAAGGATTTGACACACTCCCCAAGATTTAAATACGAAATAAGGCCTTTAGACCATTGAGGCCCTTTAACTGGACATGCTAAGTGACTTGGAAAAAACACGATGTACAACAGTCAACCTTAGGTTGTATTGCATGGGTACATGCTATATCTGCCCCAAGATATATGCAGATTCGAAAGTTTCAATGTTTTGCTCTAGGGTTCTCACGTCATAATCTGATGACTTAAACTACTGTCTGTCAGAAAAGGAACGGAATTGCTTTGTAAGTTGCATCGTACTGACCTCCCCTCCAAGGTTTACAGTATCCACCTGAGATTTTGTCATGGAAATATGTGCTTGCCTTCATGCACGAACGTCCGCGGGTAATGCAACTCGTAGCCCTGAGGTCTCACTACCACCACCCTCATGACTGGGACTCGAAAGAAGACCCATGACGGAGTCCTCAACTCAAGAAGAGACGGGGGGAATGAAGAGCCTAAGTAACGTCATTTTGAGATCGAGGCGTCCATTAAGAGCATCGTCGGATTGCGCGGAGCCCCAGTTCCACGAAAAGCCTCAGATGGCTCAAGGCGAAAGCCATCCTTGGAGCGCCCTCGGATCAGCTCATCAAAAAAGCATTCCTGTGATCTGGGTCAGGGCTGGGAACTGCAGACAGTGATTTTGTACACACTAGCCAATTGCTCACCGCTTGCCCGACCCCCACGTGGGCCCTTGGAACTCACCACCTAACTGGTCGTTTTCAAAGGATTCGCAAAGGTCAGGACTGGGTCCCACCAAAAGGCATGAGCACCTCACAGATACTGAATGGTCAAAGCTGTTACCGTGGGGGCTGTCCGATTGTCATGGGTGCTTATGCGATGCTGCTCTACGTGCAACGTGTGCACTGTAACAACCCCGTCCCTGACCCCACAAGAAGCCTACTCGCTCTTGTTCGGGGCTTCACCTTGCTGCCACTACAGCGGTGGACGGATGAGCCCCGGCCCGAGCTTGTAGTAAAGACCCTTTTGGACTTGCATCGGTGTCGGCTCCTTGGTGGTCTCTGGGGACTCGCGAAGCGGGCACAACAGAGCCTTGTCCTCCTGGGAGCTACACCCACCAAGTTGTGGTGTCTGTGTCCCGGGTCCTATGCCGGGACAATTGGGCTTTCCCTCAGTGTACACAAGCAGAACCTAACGATTGGGGCTCAACTCTCACTCTGCTCCTGTGCTACGTGCGAGGCGTCAGGTCCTTTCTCCCAGAGAAGAGTGACCCTCCTGTGCAGGAGCGCCTGTTGTTTGACTCGCCCTGGCATCGTCTGTGATCCGTAGGCAGCTGACCTCACTCTCCTGGCTGATGGAAATGCCTTCGCCCTCTAAGGCAGATGGATTAGACGTGCGCAGTATTCTACAGGACAATTTTGCCCCACAAAGCCCTTACAGGGAATCCTGCACCATGACTTGGTTCCAATACCTAAAGCGCCGGTGGGAGCCCTAGGCAGCTACCAGGGAATCACTCCGCTTGCTATGCCCTGAGGTTTAGGGCCTCCAAAGCAGCTCAGGTCAGGAGCCTCCCTGGTCTTTCTGAAAGAAGACTGAAGGCCTCAGGTTGTCTGAGCACCCAGGTGTAGGCAGTGGAAGTTGGCCTCCATCCCTGCCCACAGCTGTTTCTCATCACAGACGACCCTTCGCCTCTCAGGAGATTGTGCGAGGCACATCCTGTTCAGCAACATCCTGCCCTCTTGTGTCACCAAGCGCTTTCGTCCTCTTTCGCTCTGCATCCTTTTCCCCACCACACCCTGCCGCTGTTTTTCTCTCAAGAAAGAGATCTGTGGAGTCCATTCAGAGTCACGGTCTCAGAGCAGTGTCCAGCATTTGTTCTGCGCGGAGGTTGTGTATGGATCTGCACATGCAGTCCCAGAGAGGTAGGGAAGCGTTGGCTTTTGCACACAGCAAGGAGAAATGAAGTCGACATGTGTCCACAGGATGATCCCATTCCCTTCCGTAAAGTGGAGCCTTGCCCTCCTTGTTGCGACACCCATCCATTGGTGACTTCTGTGCCTCGGGCCATATTTCGGGACAATTGGGCTTTCCTTCCCTTTACACAAGCAGAAACTGGAGATTGGGGGGCACCTCCCACTCTGGTCCTGTGGTACGTGAGAGGAGTTAGTTCCTTGATCCCAGAGAAGAGTTACCCTCCGGTCCAGGTGCGCCTGGGGCTTGACTGGCCCTGGCCACCCCTGTGATGGGCAGCCAGCGTGCGTCACTCCCCTGGCTAAGTGAAATGCCTTCGCCTTCTAAGGCAGATGCGTCGGAAATGCACAGTGTTCTGCAAGAGAGTTTGTCCCCGCAGAACGCTTACAGGGAATACTGCACCTTGACTGAGTTCCAATACCTAAAGCACCAGGGGAAGCACTAGGCCGCTCCAGGGAATCACACCACTTGCCATGCCCAGAGGCTTCGGGCCTCCAAAGCAGCCCAGGTCCGGAGCCTCCCTTCTCTTTCTGAAAGAAGAGTGCAGGCCTCAGGCTCTCTGAGCACCCAGCTGGAGCCATTGGAAGATTCCCTTCCTCCCTGCCCACAGGCGTTTTATTACAGACAACTTGTAGCTCCTCAGGGGTTGTGCGAGACACGCCCTTCTCATCTGCATCATGCTTTCTTCTGTCACAAATCCCTTCCGCCCTCACACATGGATGTCAGGAGGAGACCAGGGAGATATGATCAACTCCGAGAAAGAACACTGGGGGGAACCCGTCATTCAAGCACCGTCCTCTTTCACTAGGTAGAGAGTGACTGAAAACAGATGCTGAGAGCAATGATAGAAGAGCGGGGTGCTGTCACTGGGAAACCACACTGGGCGGAAGACCGCACTCATCCCATATGGTATCAGGAAGATGATCATGTTGACACACACGCATGGAAGTATGAGCTCAGTGGGTTTCAACTCAGCTCCGAGGAATCACATCGTGGGGACCCCTTCATTCAAGTGCCTTCATCTTTCACCTGGTCCATAGTGACTGGAAAGAGATGCCGGACAACTCCTGTACGTGCGGGGTACTTGATTCTGAGAACCCACCGTGGGCAGAATGCCGCATGCAGATCTCCTCCGTGTCCGAAGGGGACTCAGGTTGGAAATGAGATGCACCAAAGGATAAGTTCATGGCGATGTACTCCAGAGCGAGGAAGAACACTGTCGCGAACCCTTTCTCTCCACCACCTTCCTCTCTCACGAGGATACATGAGTCTGAAGTCATATGCTGAGACCAAGGAAGGACGGGCAGGGCGCTTCACCTGCGAAACGACTATGCTCAAGGCAGCATTCAATTTCCATTTTCTTTGCCGAGGTGAGCAATGTTTGAAACCACGGATGTCACGATGAGATCAGTCTGATATTTTCAATTCCGAGAGAGAACACTGTGGAGAACCCCTCATTCAAGTACCTTCATCTTTCACTTGGGACATAGTGACTGAAAAGAGAGGCTGTGCAACTCCAGGAAGGGCGAGGTGCTCGACTCTGAGAACCGACAGTGCGCAGAATGCAGCATTCAGACC
>JAESUZ010004681.1:0-74022 GCA_017311185.1 Proteles cristata cristata
TGACCACGCCCCCGTGTGCACCCGCAGGGATGCGCGCCTGTGTCCAGCGTCCACCCCCCTGTGTGCACGCGCAGGATGCGCGCCTGTGTCCCGGCCACACCCCCGTGTGCACGCGCAGGATGCGCGCCTGTGTCCCGGCCACCCCCCCGTGTGCACCCACAGGGATGAGCGCCTGTGTCCCGGCCACGGCCCCGTGTGCACCCCCAGGATGCGCGCCTGTGTCCCGGCCACGCCCCCGTGTGCACCCGCAGGATGCGCGCCTGTGTCCCGGCCACCCCCCCGTGTGCACCCGCAGGATGCGCGCCTGTGTCCCGGCCACGCCCCCGTGTGCACCCGCAGGGATGCGCGCCTGTGTCCCGGCCACGCCCCCGTGTGCACCCGCAGGATGCGCGCCTGTGTCCCGGCCACGCCCCCGTGTGCACCCCCAGGATGCACGCCTGTGTCCCGGCCACACCCCCGTGTGCACCCGCAGGATGCGCGCCCGTGTTCCCCAGAGAGGCTCTCCGAGAGGGCGAGTGGAGGCAGCCAGAGCCCGCCGGGAGTGGAAGAGCTTCCCAGGTGAAAGGCGGTGTCTCCAGCCGGGAAGCCTACGCACCGTGAGACCCGACCATCGACAACACCGAACCTCACCAAGTAGGGGCGTCAGATCCAGTGAGACAAAACCAGCAGAACCCTCAGTGAATTTGAATTTCAGATAAACAGTGAACGAACAGTTAGTGCAAGAATGTCCCGTATGCTCCCTATTTGAGACGTACTTATCCGAAAACATATTCATATGTGTAGGACGTATTTGTTGTTTATCTGAAATTCCAATTTGACTGGGCACCCTGCGCGTGAGCTGGTGGCCCTCCTCAAATACGATGCTGCTGAGGGAAGCCCGCCTCTCAGGAGCGTGGACGACGCAACCCCATTTACGTGGGGAGTGAAAACAGCCAAGGCCACGTCAGTCTTCGGAAGTCAGGGTGGTGACGATGGCAAGGGGTGACTGGAAGGGCGCATGGGGGCCTGCGAGCCTGTTTGTGTTCCGTCGTTCGTCGGATGCTGTCTGCGTGGGCGTGACGTGGGGTCACAGCTGTGCGGTTCTGGGAAATACACTTTTCTGCCTGTTTCCGTGACAGGCGGGAAGGTGTGTCCTGGGCTCAGACCTGCACTGGCAGAGAGCAAGGCGCATCCACATAGACCTGCCCTAGACTCACCCCAGCGCCACTACATTAACCCCCCTTCAGGTGCCTGGTTCAGTGCCCCTTCCACCAGGAAGCCTCCCTAGATTAAGCCTAGTGCCCTGCTTGTGCCAATAGGCATTTTCCTTTGTTGTAGTTGTTGTTAGTGTAACTCAGCCACCACTCCCAGAAATCTGTCCCTTACCTGCCTCTTCCGGCATAGCCCCAAGGGCAGAGACCTGCCTGGGCTCTTCCTGTGTCTCCCCGGGCCCACACAGAGACCACAGTCAAGAACATGTGGTGTGGGGCTCAGTCCGTTGAGCGTCCGACTTCAGCTCGGGTCGTGATCTCACAGTTCATGAGTTCGAGCCCTGTGTCGGGCTCTGTGCTGACAGCTCAGAGCCTGGAGCTGCTTCGGATTCCGTGTCTCCCTCTCTCTCTGACCCTCCCCTGCTCACGCTGTCTCTCTCTCTCTCTCTCAGAAATAAATAAAACATTAAAATAAATTTAAAAAAATAACATGTGCTGAATGAAAGTCTATCTCCCAGAAGGTTTTCTTAATGCGATCATCGCATCCCCAAGAACCAGGGTCTTCTTGCTTTCAGAGTCTCACTTCTAGGAGGGAATCCGTCCCAGGCTCCGTGCGGACAGCCCTTGTCCAGACCCGCGGCCCGGGGCGGCCCCCGCACGGCTGCGCCTCATCCGGTAGCGGGGCAGGTGTGCGCCACGCGCGTTTCCTTGCAAGGCTTTGGCAGCTGCTTCTCTGCTGACGCGGGCATCGAGGACGCCGTGTCCGCTCTCGGCCGGGGGGCTGGTGTGGCCTTTGGGAGCCTCACCCGTGGTTCTTGTCTTGACCCGTGTAGGGATTTGCTGCAGACCCTGACGGAGGAGGAGCTTCACACGCTGGAACGGAACCTCTGCATTTCCCAGGACGCGGAGTTCCCTGTCCGGGCAGACGCCCAGGTGCCCCCAGCCCTGGCGCCCACCTTCCCCTCACCCCTCCCCGCCGAGGAGATGCTCTCGGCCAAGGCCAGACGCCAGGAGGGGGAGCTGGCCTGCTCCATGCAGTATGATGACCAGGAGCTAGAGCAGCTCAGCCGCATGGTGCACAGGGCCGGGGACGAGATGTCGTCCCTCCTCTCCCCGCCCAGCGCCTGCCAGTCCCCGGCACACAGGCCAGCGGCAGAGGGCAGCCCCCGAGGGGACGCCTCCCCAGGCGGCGCACGGCTGCAGCCGGGCAGCGACGAGGAGGAAGGGAGGGTGTTCTTCATGGATGACGTGGAGGGGGCCGCAGAGGCCCCGCGCAGCCCGGCTGGGTGGGCGGGCAGCGCCAGTGCTGAGCCCCCGGAGAGAGGACGGGGCAGGGGGCGCGGAGAGGCAGAGGTGAGCAGGCCCGCCAAGGCGGAGGAGGGGGACCTGAGCAATAACAACAATGTCCAGGACGACAAGATGTGGGCGGTGGGCCCCAACTCCTGCAGCTGCCTGGACTCGCAGCCGCACCTGGACGGCTGGGAGGGGGGTGTGGACGCGGCGGGGACGGCGGAGATGATCGCCCACCGGACGGGGGGCATGAAGCTCTCTGCCACCGTCATCTTCAATCCCAAGTCGACCCCGGCTGTGGGCGCGGCCGGCACCGCCCCGGAAGCCTCTGGAGACGGCATCTCCCTGGCGGAGCCTGCGGCCGAGGGGACAGACGGTGGCTCCCACAAACTCAGTGCCGCGGCCACCAGCTGCCTCCTGAACTCCTGCGTGTGCTGCGGGGGCTGTGGGGGCGGCAGGGAGGACGCCGCTGCCCCGAGCCTGCAGGACAAGTGCGGCCCGGGAAGCGTCATCAGCGCCTCCTACGTCGGCTCGGCCAAGGCCAGCGCCAAGGGCCCTGCCGAGACACGGGAGGAGGCCCGGCCTGTGCCAGAGGCGCTGCCCACGGACGCCGCCTGCCCCCTGCTCTCAGAGGACGCCCCTACTTCCAACAAGTGCCTGACACACACCTCAGGTCCTCGGGTGGACGCAGCAGACGGGTCACCTGGAGCGGGCGGTGCCGCCAGTCCGAAAAGGGAGCCTGAGGCTGGCCCACAGGACGCCGGGCAGCCCTTGACAGCCAGGGTGGAAAGTCAGCCGGGAGAGGTGGCCCAGCAGGGGGCTCAGCGCCCGTCGGGCTCCAGGTAAGCGCCGTCTCTGGCCGCAGCCGGGTTCCTCTGTTCAGCAGCGGGTTCGCGGAGCCCTGCCTGGCTTCGCTCCGCCTTCTCAGGTGTGCCGGGGCAGGCGGGAGGTGGCCCGGGTTGGACGCCAACGTGGCAGGCAGTTAAGCAGCTTAGAGGGGCCTTCCTGGGCCTGGGCCGCCCAACCTGGTGGGCCGCTGACCACCCTGTTCCTGACGTGGCAGGCACCGTCGGGTGGTGTGGGCACAGGACCAAGCCCTCAGCCCACCCCCTTGCACCATCGTGGCCCCTCCTGGCCCTGGGGGATCCACGCTGGGGACAGCTGGGCAGTGGCCGCCTCTGCACACGCTTTCCATCTCTCTGCTCACTATCGTGGCCTTGGGAGTGGAGCCCCCGGGGCCACGGTGGGATCCTGGGGACACTCTGGGCACATGCTCAGGCAGTGCCTCTAGGACTCTGTTCCCCTCTCCCCTGCCCTCCCCAGGGGTCCCCCTGTGCTGTCCCCCAGAGGCAGGGGACCCGGAGAGGCGGGCCCCATGGGGGTCTGCGGGACCCTGACGCCTGCCTCTTTCGACTCCAGGCCGCTGTCCCTTCCCTCGCCCCCCACAGCCTGGAGTTACTGGAACAGATTCAGTGAGCATTGCCCCCACGCCTGCCATGTGCCTGCTGCGTCCTCAGCATCAGGAGGGCTGGTACCGGGTTCACGCACGGCCCTTGTGTGGTCACCACCGTGGCCGGGGCCCTGCCTGCTTTGGGTGTGTCTGCCCGGCGGTGTCTGCAGCCCCTGCCACCCCGCCCCCAGCCCCAGCGGCCGCTCGTTTACTTCGTGTCTCCATGATGTGCCTCTTCTGGGCAGTTCAGATAAGCAGAATCGCACGACACGCGAGCCCGTCTCGTTCACTGAGCGCGATGCTTTCCAGGCCCGTCGGTGTCGTAGCAAACGCAGCGCCGCCTTCCTTTCTGTGGCTGAGCAGCCACATTCCGCCGTTGTTCCGTCGACGGGCATGTGCGTGGGTGGTCTGCTGCCGTGGATGGTCCTGCCCTGCACAGTCACGAACACGCTTCGGTGCGGTCAGAGGTTTTCGTTTCTCGCGGGTGTATCGGCAGGAGCAGATTGGCAGCACCATCTGCTAACTCTGGTCAGCTGTTGAGGAGCTCTCGGCTGTTTTCCGGAGTGTCTGCAGCGCCCGCCGACCTTGGGTACGTCCTCACCTGCGCTCAGGTCGCCTCAGGGTTTTTCAACGGTGCGTTTGTCCTTAGGGCGCACAGTGTGGACTGCTTCCAGCTCCCTCGAGAACGAGACCGTTCCTCTCTCTGAGCCGGTGCCCCCAGCGTGACTCACAGCAGGTTGTTTTATTTCAGTCAACGTGAGATGTATAGAGATTGTCATTTGCATTTCATTTTATAGTCACATGAGATGTTTGCATGGCTCCCAGTCAGATCTGTGAAGTAAGAGATACCCAGAGGAGTCTCTCTCCGTCTTCTTCTTCCCAAAGGTAACAGTTTTATTTATTTATTTATTTTTTATGATCTACCTTTCAGTTTAAAAAATATGCACAAAGATGGACACGCACATCCCCCTCCCCTTCTTGGGCCGCGGGCCTCATCCAGCAAGCGGTCCCCTCCGCCTTGCCGTCCTGGCCGGCTAGCCTGGAGGCGTGTCCATCGTGATTTCTGGAGATGTGCCCTCTCTCCCTCCAGCCGTGTGGCCCCCCGTGTGGCTGAGCCAGCGTGGCCTCAGTCCCGTCTTGTTGCTGGCCTTGGGGCTGAGCCAGGCCCTGCTGTCACAGACGGTGCGAACATCTCCTCCTAATTTTGAGATGCAAGGCCCCCTTCGTCAGCCATGTCCCGAGGAGTGAGTTATTGTCACAACCCTCTGGGTGGCTTTCTTCCTCAGGGCCCCCGACCCTGCAGCACAGAGCTGATCGGTAAGCGGATGACTTTTGTTGCGAGGATGATAGGAGATCGTCGGGAATTCTTCGACAGGATACGTGAATTTTTCAGCTCTTGACCTGCCCCCCTTTCTGAGTCCGGACGGTGGACGCCTGCTGTGTCTCTGGATTTCCTGCCGTGTCCACGGTGGGCACGGCTCAGTTGCCTCACAGACAGCTTCCCGGGCCTCGCTCGGTGTAGCACAAACGCTGAGGCTGAGCTAAGGAAAGGAAAGGAAAGAGAAGCCCCACAGTGGCCTTGAGAGACAGGCCTGTCTTGCAGGGAAGCCTTTGCAGAAGGTGTAGAGGGTCTGAGGAGGCGAGAATGTGGCAGGTGGCAGGGTGACCCCGACAGCCCTGCGTCTGGGCCAGGACCCTGGACAGCGATGCCCCCTTCCCTGTCCCCACCCCCACCCCCACCCCCCGCCCCGCAGAGGGGGATCCAGCAGCAGCGCTCACCAGGAGCTGACCTCATGGAGCGTGCGCAGCACTGATGCAGAGGTGACTACCCCTGCCCTCCTGCAGGTGGAGAGGCTGGAGTTTGCCTCGGCTCCCAGTGCCTGGAAGGCGCGGGGGGCCTGCAGCCTCCTGGCGCCCGCTGCCCCGCTGCCACCTGACCCGCAGGTGACGGGCCGCTGGAGGAGTGAGCAGCAGGCGCGGGGCTTCACTCACGGGTTCCCGGTGCCTCGCGGGAGTCACGCAGGTGCAGCCTCACGCCTCTGTGAGCCACACAGGGGTGGCCCAGGCACACGAGCTGTGACGGAGGGTGCGCTGGCCCCGAGGACACCTGGAGCGGATTTTCCTGGTCACGCAGAAGACAGGTGAAAGGGCAGGGCACTGAGCTCTCAGCCAGAGAAGCCCCTCAGAGTGTGGCATCTCCCCACGCCCTACATTCAGCCCCCTGCACCACAGCCCGTTCACCAGCGCTGTTGCCAGGATGATGGGACATGGCCCCCAGCAGAATCCTGGGCGGAATGTTCCAGAACCATGGGCCCTTCAGCTCTTTTCTTTTTACGGGCTTCTCTCCTACCTTTTCAGGGAAAGTTAGGAGTTTTTTAAAGGAAAAGTTAGCATTTTTCAAAGCTTGTTGTTCCTTGTCTAGACTCACCTCACTGTTCCAGAACCTTCCATGCTCTTGAAGCCTGAATAAGTCACTTGTCTGCAACATGGAAGCTCAGCCTGCCTCAAATCTGTTTTTGTCCTTCCAGTGGACATTGACTAGAGTATTTCCGTCCTGCTGCCTTCTCTAAAAAATAACACAGGCTCTCTTTTTTCTTATTATAAACGTGGTCCTATTCATTGTAGAAACTTTGAAAACATAAGGAAGAAAAACAGAGGGAAACAAAAATAATCCAAATCCCATCGGCAGTTTTATTTTTCTCACTAAATATTATCTTATGATCATTTCTCTGTAAAGTTCTTGAAAAACACTATTTCCATTGAATTTTACAGTATCTGAAGGACATATCTAATTTGTTTTACATTTTCCCACTTGCGTATATTTTTTCTGTGCTAAATTAGCCTTGTGGTCATGCTCTCTTATGGCTCTGCATCTGCCTCTTGGAATTTTTTTTTTCATGTTTGTCTATTTATTTTGAAAGAGGGAGAGAGAGAAAGAAAGAGAGAGGGAACCCCAAGCAGGCTCCACACTGTAAGCACAGGGCCCAACGCGGGGCTCAAACTCACACTGTGAGATCCTGACCTGAGCCGAGATCAGGAGTCAGAGGCTTATCCGACCGAGCCCCCAGGCGCCCCAGTTGGATTATTTCTTGAGAATCAACTGTTAGTAGAGTCGGCACAGCAAAGGCAGAAAGCCTTGGAGGGCTTAGCACTGCCTATGTCAGGTCGCCAACCAGAAATCGCCACTGTCCCGCCTCCGCGGCCTCCAGTTTTCCCGCCCTCTGTGTCTCTGGAACTTGCTTTGCTCTGGTGGCCGGTACTCTGCGCTTCTGCCTGTTTCATGGTTCCTCTGTGCACGAGGTGACCATTCGCATCTCTTGCTTATTTTCCAATTGGGTTTTCGTGTCTTTTTTACGGACTTGAAAACATCCCTTCTGTCCGGCGCGTCTGCCGCGGATAGATTTACCCAACATGCTACTTGCCCTTTGATCTTATTTGCTGATGGCATCCATTTTTGTTTTGTAATTATATTTATGAAAATTCTAGAGGCAACTTTTGGTCCTCACGTTTGTTGTTTGCTTCCCCTCTGGTGGACCGTGCACCTGCCGTCGCTCCTCACCCCCGGTCAGGGGCACTCTCCTCACGTCCTGCCGCGCCCCGCGGCACCCTCCTCTTTCACCGTCTGCTCGGAGCCCAGTCTCCGAGGTCTGCGTTGTTCTTCCTTCTGAGACTCTCTAACCATCAGAGGGAGCGTGACTGTCAGGCTGGGGGCAGTCCTGGCGCGCAGGCAGGCTCAGGGGGCCTCAGAGACCCTCGTCGCCCGTCCCGCCCTGCAGGGCTGCCCTGCGTCATTCAGTTCTTCAGGTGCGTTGTGAGCCCCCGCCCCCCGCCCCCCGCCTCTCCCTCGTGCACCTGGTCGGCCTCCCTGGCTGTCATCTTGGGTACGATGACAAGAATCTGGAAGGCTGTCCCTGGCATAGGCTTCTGAGCCGCTGCTCTAAACGGACGACGTGTGCTCTGGCCAGACGCTCCCGCCCTGCAGAGGGGAATCGCTGCCACACTCAGCCGTTTGGGGAGCGGCACTGGAGCCTGGGCTCCCCCGACCTGCAGACGCCGTGTGGGAGCGGGTCCGGGGGGGGCCTGTCGGCTGGATGCTCCATCTTGACCTCTCGAGTCTTGGTTTGTCATCTGCAAAATGGACTAACAATACTCCGCAGCTCAGACGGCGTCTGGCGGAGGAGCCAAGAGGCCACGGAACATTGTTCCTTCGTGTTCGTCCACATCTTACTCATCGCTGTCACTTGTCTTCGTCACTCGCTGTTGTTTGACACTGTTCCTCACCCACCGCTACTCACCGCCATGACACAGGACTGGCATTCACTGTTCCTTGCCACGTCTCTATTGCCAGTCTTGACTTTACCTCCCCATCACATCACTGGATTTCCCTGTTTCCGGGTCTGATTTCCACTCTGCACTGGTGGCATGACCTCCGGGCAGGGTAATCCCAGGCACCACGGGGGACTCTGTCCCGTGCTGACAGACTCTGGAAGAGGCCGGCCTCCACCATCACCTCGCCACTGAACTTGAGTCTTGCCTGCCTGCCTCCTTTTCCAGCAGACGCCTTGCCTTCCTCTGCGCTGTGGCCCTGTCGTGAGTCCACCTGAGCTTCTCTGCCCTTTGCCAGGATCGGGACGCAGGCTTGGAGGCATCGGGGCCCTGGGGATGCCTGTGGCTGCAGAGAGGAGGCTGGCTCTAGCTCCCCACTGGGGCCCCGTGTCCCTCTTCCCCATACAGAAGGGACTGTTTGAGATGCCTGTGGACCTCGGCCCCGCCTCAGTGCCCAGCCCAGGGGCTGCACAGGGTGAGCCTCCCCCAGAGCCCCCGGTGAGTGGTGAGTCCTCGGTCACGTGGAGACCTTCCCCAGCGGCGTGGGGCTGGCTCTTCTGATGTGCTGTGTGCAGGCATCCCCGAATCGGCTTTCCCTCCAGCAGATGGAGTCAGGCCGGCCGCTCCTGGCCTGGGTGGGGCCTTGTCAGTGTCCAAGGGCTACTGCTGTCTTGCGTCCTCCTCGGCTTGGAAGCGCGTGCTTCCCTCTCCCGTGTAGGGTCAACAGCCTCGGATTCCGGTGCAGGCAGTCAGGGTGGTTGGGGGGGCTCCGGGGAACCAGCCCTGAGCCAGCACCTTCAAAGGTAAGGGGATGCCACTCAAGGCGTGGGGGCAGTGAGGACTGTGCGCTGCCTGGGCCGACCGGCCACTCGGGGACCTGAGACTTGGAGGAGCCGTTTCCTGGCTGCCCCTCCCCATTGCTGGGCTCTCTGGGGGGCTTTGGAAGGGGGCGGCAGGGCGAGGCTGGGCCTGACCCTAACCCCTCTCTGGCAGCTGTGGGGCCCCAGGCGGTAGCGCCTGCACCAGGGGCCTTGTTTTGTCCCCACCGGGACACACACATCACTGCCGGTTCTGCCAGGGCCATTCTAGGCTGGACACTGGGCGCGGGCCTCGCTGCTCCCGCCGTCCGTCCCTGGGGCCGGTGCCCCCCGCAAAGAGCACAGAGGCCTCCCCCCAGGTCCTGTCCTTGGAAGGAAAAACAAGAATGATTGAGTGGTTTAAAAATAGAGAAGGACTTGGAATTAATTAGACTCTCAAAAAACAGATTAGGCATAATGACTGTCATCAAGTCAATCGGTGATGGTGCCGCTCCGCCGACACGGGGGCGGGACGGGAGCCCAGCACTGGCATGAGGTCAGACGACAGGTCAGGGCTGGGTTCTCCCCGCACAACCTGCAGCAAGCAGGTGACTAAGGCCCGAGCCACTAGAAGCCTGGAGGGCGGAGCCCCCCCCCAGGAGGCTCTCGGCTGGGGGTGTCCTGGGAGGGGGTGCCTTTCTCATTGATGGGTCAGAGTCTGAAGACAAACAGCAGGGGTGGAGGCGGAGAGCACCGCCCTGTGGTGCTCCGGCGGCGACTGCGTCAGCACCCCGGACAGCTCCGTCCTGGCCTCCACCCCCTGCTGACCCCACCCAGCAGGGCCTTACAGGTCCCCTCATTCCAGCCAGCTTCTCCCCGCAGCCTGGCTGCCTCCCTGCACTCCAGCGTCTCACGCCCTCCCACCCCGCGGCTCCCTCCACCTTCACCACCTCCGCGGCACCACGGGGTCCCGCCCCCCTCTCTTCCTCGCCCTCCCCATGATGTCCGGCCAGTCAGTCGGTGCCAGGAAGAAGATAACATCGATGCGTAAGGTGGAGAGTGGTGGGTGGGCTCTGGGGCAGCGCCAGCAGTCAGAGCAATCCAGGCAGGCCTCCTGGGGTGGTGACATCCTCTGAAACCTGAATGGAAGGCGAGGAGGGAGGCAGTGTGTCCCAGGCAGCAGGTCCAGCAAAGGCCAAGGTATGGTCAGGCTTTTTAACTCCAGCTGTTCTGGCGGCCTGAGGTGGTATCCTGACGGTGGCTTCCATCTGCATTTCCGCGGGGACGCTGATGTCTTCTGTGCTCCAGTGCTGGGGAAGCCTCTACTGTATTCAAATCCGTTGCTGTTTCTTTCAGTTGGGTGGTTTCCTTATTGAGTTTTGTGAGTTCTTCATTCGTTCAGGGGCCCTTTGTCAGAAATACAATTTGCAAATATTTTCTCCCAGCCTGTGGCTTATCTTCTCGTTCTGAGCATCTTTTGAAGAGCAGAAGTTCTTGTTTCAGTGAAGTCCTGTTTATCAACTTCTTTCTTTCCTGGATTGTAGTTTTGGTATCATATCTAAGGGTTATTTTTATAACCCCAAATCACAAAGGTTTTTCTTCTGTTCTAGAAGTTTTGTATTTTTGGTTTTTACATTTAGGTCTATGATGATCAATTTGGGGTTAACTTTGTATACGGTGTGAGGTATGGATCAAAATTTTACTGTGTTTTGTGTGAGGAATACCAATTACTCCAGCACCACTTGTTGAAAAAGAACGTCCACTGAATTGCCTTTGCACCTTCATCAAAAGCCAGTCAACTGTATACGTGTGGGTTTGTGTCTGGACTCAGTACTCTGTTTAATTGATCATCTATATTGATACCAATATCACACTGTGATGTATGGGCAGCTAGTGTTTAAAATTTAAAAAAAAAATTTTTTTTTTAATGTTTTATTTATTTCTAGGAGAGAGAGAGAGAGAGACAGTGTGAGCAGGGGAGGGTCAGAGAGAGTGGGAGTCACAGACTGAAACAGGCTCCAGGCTCTGAGCTGGCAGTCAGCACAGAGCCCGACGCGGGGCTCGAACCCACGAACCGCGAGATCATGACCTAAGCGAAAGTCGGACGCTTAACTGACTAAGCCACCCAGGTGCCCCTAAAATTTTTTTTTGTTTAATGTTTGTTTTATCTTTAATGTTCATTTTTTGTTTAATCTTGAGAGAAAGACACGGATGTAGCATGAGTGGGGGAAGGGCAGAGAGAGAGAGAGAGACAGAATCTGAAGCAGCTCCAGGCCCTGAGCTGTCAGCACAGAGCCCGACGCAGGGCTCGAACCCACGAACTGTGAGATCATGACCTGAGCCGAAGTCAGATGCTTAACCGACTGAGCCACCGAGCTGCCCCTAAATGTAGCTTAAAGTCAGGCAGTATAAGTCTACAAACTCCTTCTTTTTCAAAGTTGTCTTGGTTATTCTAGGTCCTCTATATTTCATATGAATTTTAGAACCAGGTTGTCAATTTATTATGAAACAAAAACAAAAACAAATGCCTGCTAGGATTTTGACGGGAATTTTGTTGAATCTGTAGATCAACTTGGGAAGAATTAACCCCTTAATAAGATCAAGTCTTCCAGTTCATGAACACAGTGTATCTCTCCATTTATTTAGGCTTTTAATTCTCTCAGCAAAGTTTCATAGTTTTATTGTAGAAGTCTTGCAATTTTTTGTCAGATCAGAATTATCCCTAAGAATTTTATATTTTTGATGATATAAAATTGTTCTATGATTTCAATTTTCTTTTTTTTCTTTTTTTTTTAATGTTTTATTTATTTTTATGATTTCAATTTTCAATTACTCATTGCTAATATAGGGAGATGTAGTTGAGTTTTATATATTGATCTTGTCTCTGCAAATTTACTTTATTAATTATAGTAGTTCTTATGAAGATTCATCAGATTTCCTGCAGATGATGATGTCATCTGTGAAAAAAAGCCAATTGTATGTTTCCTTTTCAATTGGATGTTGTTTACTTCTTTTTCTTGCATTTTTGCCCTGGTGAGGACCTCTGGTGTAATGTTGAGTAGATTTGATACAGGATATTTTTGCCTTGTTCCTGATCTCAGAGGGAAAGCATTTAGTATCTGTTGTTGCTGCAGGATTTTCGTAGGCGGCCTTTGTCAGGTCCAGGAAGTTCTCTTTTATCCCCAGTTTGCAGAGAGTTTTTATCAAGAAAAGATGATTTTCTCAAATGCTTCTTCTGTATCTTTTGGGAAGATCATAAGTCTTTATTTTTTTAGCCTATTAATGTGATAAGTTACACTGATTTTCAGATGTTAAGTTAATCTCACATTTCTGGGATGAACTTTACTTGGCCATTAGGTATTATACTTTTTATGTATTGCTGGTTTTGATTTGCTAAAATTTTATTGAGAATTTTGCATCTGAATGTGAGGAATGCTGGGCAATAGATTTCTATTCTCATAATGTCCTTTTCGGAAATGGGTATCAGGGCAAAGCTGAGGTCCTAGGATGAATTGGGAGCACTCCCACTTATTCTGTTTTCTGGAAGAGTTTGTGGGGAGCAGGTGTTCTTTCTGCCTTAGAGACTGGTTGGAGTTCACCAGTGAAGCTGTCTGGGCCTAGAGTTCATGGGAAGGTTTTTACAGCTTCAGTTTTTTTTACTAGATGTAGGTTTGCTCAGTTACCCCTTTCTTACTCTGCGTGGAGGAGTTTACTTACTTTGCCCTCAGTCCCTACTCCAGCCTCCTGATGTCCCCTCAGATAGGCCGATACGAGATAGCTGGGTGACGGCCCCCTGCTTGGAAGTCCCCGGGCACCCTACTCTCCTCACCCCCCACTGGCTCCTTGCACCCTCCTAGCGTCAGCTTTGCAGATGTTCTCTGTACTCTTGTGCGTCTGGTCCTTGTTTGCTCCTTGGGTCACTGTCTCCTCCGTCTCTGCCGTGACATCCCTCCCATCCCGGCAGAGCCACCATGTGCCTTTGATGGAACCCGTGGGGAACTTGGCCCCGTGCCCTCGCTGAGCCCCGCGGCTACACTTCATCGTCGTCCTTGCTTCACAGATTGGAAGCAGGAGCTCAGAGCCCCTCTCATCTGTCTGAGTCCAGTTTGGGGGCCACCACAGGACCCCTGGGACCAACCCCAGCACCCTGCCTTAAGCCTCCTGTCTCCTGATCCGTCATGCCAGCCCCCACACCATGTCCCTTAGGCTGGAGGGTACGACTTAGGGTGCTTGGTGGGGGAAACATCCTTGCCCTGACTCAAGTGAAAATGAGGGGCCACCAAGGGTTGGAAGGCAGCCGGTCTTGGCAGGATGCCCTGGGATTTGGAGGCGGACCTCGGGGCTCACGCCCCGCCTCTCACATCTGCCCCTGCAGTGGACCCCCCCGGGCCGCCGACCCTCGGCTCAGGGCAGCCCTGCTTCCCAGGCAGCGTGCATGCCCGCATCCCAGCCAGTATGTGGGGAAGGGGGTGTTCGCAGCCTCGGGGGGCCGTGCTCCAGGGAAAGGGGACTGGCCTGCAGTACTGGACCTCGGGGCACAACAGTCCCATCTGCCCTCCCGGCAGCCCCTGGGCCTGTCTGCCTGCCCAGCTGCCCGCTCCTTCCATATGTGGGGCCCCACAGGGCAGGGCGGGGGGCTCTGAGCAGGCGTGCAGTGTGCCTGGTAAGCACTGACCCCTCCTCCTCGGGATGCGGGATGGGGGGCGCGGGTGTGAGCATGTAGCACCTGTATCGAGAGGTAATCACGTAAGGGTCAGGCTCCCATAACCCAACCGTGGGACCTTCTCCAAAGGAGCGGGACCGCAGAGGCAGCAGCGTGTGCACCTGACCCCGGGGTGGCGAGAGCCCAGGCGGCGCCCAGGTGAGGGCGGTGAGCCCAGAGGGAGGGGAGAGGTGACTGGCAGGAGCCGTGGGCCTCAGCACTGCTCCGGGGCCCTGCCCGGCTCGGGTTCTGGAAAGTGTCTCCTGGGGGCCGTCAGTGACAGGGCCGTAGTCTCGCGAGTGGACAAGTCTGGACAGGGTGGGTGCGCCAGGGTCTAGGGACACACAGGACCCGCTGCGGCAGCCTCGGGATGAATGGAGGGTCTCCATGGCAACGTGGGAGGCCCCAGGACATCAGGCCCTCCTCAGCCCTGGAGGAGGACCTGCACCGTTTTACGGACCCTCCTTGGGTACCAGCAGGCTCGGGGGCGTTCCAGGTGCGGTGGACCTGAGAACCGCCAGGCTGTCCCTCTGAGCCCCAGTGTGGAGCGGCCGGTGTGGCCTTCCTGTGGCCTGTGTCTGGGGGAGAGCTCTGACCAACCCAGGTGCACCCTGCTGGCCACAGCCACCCCGTCTGTCTGTTATCGGACAGGGATGGCTCGGCGAGGACCGTGGGCACCGAGCAGGGCATCTGCTGTCTGTCTTCCCTGCCTGGGGGGGCCACGGGTCCCCAGAACTTCCTAAGCTTTGGGGGGCTCTGCAGAGCATCCTTTGGTGACGAGGGGGCTCGTTGGGGCTTCCTGGCTGGCCCTGAGTGTTGTAGGGACAGCTGTGGCCTCGTGTTCTTTCTGGATGAACATCACCCACCGGGCTGACCGCACGGTGTTTGCAGGGTGTCTGGGAGCCTGGCACACGGCCCAGGTGGCCTGTCTGCTGCTGTACAGTGAGACTCTGCTGGGGACGATGTGCCGCAAACAGTGTGGGCCAGACCCTTGGGCATTGCCGGGCCGGGCCCTGCTTGATGCGCTCCCCTGCCTCAGCCTCCAGAGGGCTGACCTCTTTGACAGTGGCAGGGTGGGAGCCTGGCCTCGGCCTCACGGCGCCCCTGCCTTTGGGGAGGCTGTGCATTTGCCCCGTGTTACAGGCCCAGGGCCACACAGCACAGGGGGACTCACACGTCCCCTGGCCCCACCCTCCACTGTATACGGCTGAGGTCCTGCTTCAGAGGACCCTGCACGGGTAGCATTGTTTTCCCAGTTTACAGATGAGTAAACTGAGGCTCTGGGAGGTCACCTTCCCCTGCCCAAACGGCAGAGGGGATGATGCCAGAAGCCTCCAGTCTGTGCTGTCTGATATCCAGGGACTCCCAGCCCTGCCCTGGGACCGTCTGCCATGGCAGGCCTCCCCCTGGAGCAGTGGCCATGTGCAGGGTCCCCTTGGGGGTCTCCTCCTTGTCACCACCCTAGAGCCCCTCAAGGGCAGGTGCTGCTGGTCCACTGTGGCCCTAGGACCCAACCCAGGGCCTCATGACCCCAACTCCAACCTTACCTGACTTCACAGACTAGGGCCTGATCCTGTCAGAGCTGAGTCACCCACCAGTCTCTCTGCTGGTTTTCCTGGGAGGTAGAGACCCCTGCCCGGTGAGCAGGGCTGGAGTGGGAGAGAGCCAGGCCTTTCTCAGATGCGGGAACCCATCGGCAGCTCTCCAGGGACGTGGCCCTGACGCCAGAGTCTGCCAGAAAATGCCCCTCACGGGGACGGACCGAGCCCTGGGGAAGTGTGGACCCGAGGAGCAGCCGTAGCAGGAAGGTGGTGGGAAGATGGGGAGGCAGAGGGGCCAAGAAGGTCCTGTCTCCACAGAGTTCACAGCAGCAGAACTGGATCAGGACTCTGCAGGCAGCACAGGCCAAACAGGGCTGCCCGAGGTTGGGGGGTGTCCGGGGGTGCTGTGGGCCCCAGGTGTGGGGAAGCTGGGGGTCTCCATGGATTTATAGACCGGTGGGCCACACCTCTTCTCATGCCATGCCACCTCTTCCGGGAAGCCCTCCCTGCTGTATGGTGACTGTCCCTAGCTGACACAGGTATCATGCTTCTGCCTCGCAGAAGGGAGCCCTGAGGCAGGACGGCCATGCCTGACGGGCCTGGGCAGGGCAGGAGTCTGGACTCGCTGGAGTAGGAAGGGGAGAGGGTCACAGACATAAAGGTGATTGGTCCTAACCATTGGCTCATCACTGGTAGAAGAACACCAGCGGTAAAGCTCCTTCATTGAGGAAGTGGAAAAACAAGCTACTTTTCAGTATATTGTTTACGTTTGTTATTGGACCAGATGGCCAGTGTTTACCATCCCTCAGTGATGGCCCCGGGATCCCGCGGGGTCCTGTGACTCTGGACTGGGAACAGGCCGCTGCTTCTCCGGAGCCAGCGAGGGCAGAGCGGAGGGGTGGACGGCGCCCGGAGCGCCCGCGGGACCCCACAGCGCACGGATCTGTGTACAGCGCGGTTTGTTCAAACGTCGTTTGTTACTTAGGCTGCAAATCACTGCCTTGTTTCTGGGAGGTCCTGCGGCTTCCGCAGCCTGTATCTGAGGCCCCGCGGGCCCTCTCCACGCCTCGTCCCTGCCCTGCTCACTATTCCCGTTTACAGAAGAGAACGGTGAGGTGCAGGGACAGAGCGATTTGCCCACGTTCCCGAGGCTGCACACGGGTGCAGCTGGGAGCCTTCCACGTCCTGTGAGGGATGGGGTGTGAACACACACTTGCGTGCGCCACGCAGAGACCGCTGCTGTTTATGTGGTCACAGGAGCCCACGTGCGTGGACTCTGGTGTCACCCTGTCTCCAGCCACGTGCTGGGATGGCCCCCCTGCCTCGGGGGACTGCCCTCTCCTCCGGGGCTCGTCCAGAGTCCTGCCCCACCCCTGGCCGATGAGGCCCAAGTGCCTTCCTGGTGGTGTAGAGCGGGGGTGCAGGCCCCGGGCGGCCCTGTGCCCCCCAGAACTGCCGGGCGCTCAGGAAGCCACAGCAGTGGGCAGTGGGGAGGGCGCGGTTGGGGGCGTGAGTTGCACACAGGGCAGGATGTGGGGAGCAGGCTGACTTCTGCCTGGTGAACTGCAGCAGCTCCTGAGTGACGGTCTCTCTTCCCCAGTGTCTCATTTTTAATCTTTTCATTAGAATTAAAACATGACAGGATTCATTTTTATTTTTATTTAAAATTTTTTTTAATTTAAAAATTTTTTTTTATTTTTATTTATTTCTAGGAGAGAGAGACAGCGTGAGCAGGGGAGGGTCAGAGAGAGAGGCAGTCACAGACTCTGAAATAGGCTCCAGGCTCCGAGCCGGCAGTCAGCACAGAGCCCGACGCGGGGCTCGAACCCACGAACCGCGAGATCATGACCTAAGCGAAAGTCGGACGCTTAGCCGACTAAGCCACCCAGGCGCCCTTAAAATTTTTTTAAGGTTTTATTTATTTCTGAGAGAGAGAGAGAGAGAGAGAGAGACAGTGTGAGCAAGGGAGGGTCAGAGGGAGAGGGAGACACAGAATCCGAAGCAGCTCCAGGCTCCCAGCTGTCAGCACAGAGCCCGACGTGGGGCTCGAACCCACGAACCATGAGATCATGACCTGAGCTGAAGTCGGACTCTCAACCGACTGAGCCCCCCAGGCGCCCCGACAGGATTCATTTTTAAAGGAATACATGGGTAACATGCAAATGAGTTATATCTTTTACATAATACAAGGCTGTGGCTTGACATGGAAAGGAGTTTGTTTGAAAACCGCTGTGGAGTCAGGTCTGGCTGCCGTTGGGGTCACCGTCAGGCGGGGCTGCCACACGGGACCTCAGACGAGTGAAAATAGAAGCCTGCTTGGAGCAGAAAGAATGTGTGAGGTCGCCGCTCATCAGTGGACCCCCGGCCCTGCGGCTCTCCTGTCGCTCTGTCCCTGCTCAGCACTTGGGAGGAGTGGTCAGCCTCTGGCGCCTCTGTCTGTGTAGCTGCTGTCCTGGGGGTGGGGGACGTGCCAGCCCTGAGTGTGCAATCACGCTGTGCACACACATCCCACGTACATGCAAGACACGCTGATGTTCTTGCTCTCACACACGCACACTCGTGAACATTCACACGCACATATACACACATGCATGCAGACCCACCCGGGAGAGTTCCCGTGGCTCTGCCCCCCTAGCTTGGTTGGGGGCCCGTCTCCTTGCTGTGGGGCCGTGGGGGTTGGGGGCCCGTCTCCCTGCCGTGGGGCTGTGGGCGCCTGGGATGCTGAGCGGGAGCAAGGCTGCCCTGGGCCCAGGCGCTCACGGCAGAAGCGGTACCCGCCGGGCTCAAGGTGCCAGGCAGCCGGCACCCCTCTGCCTTCCGCACCCACTCCCAGCCCCGCCTCGCCGCGCAGACCGCAGGTGCCAGGCAGGACCCCCTCCCCGCCCTCGGCCGCTGCAAATCTGTGGAACGAACGCAGCAAACACACCCCTCCTGACCAGGCAGTTTCCCTAGAGGTTTAAACACTGATTGTGAGCTGATTGTGAGCTTAGCCTCCCTTAATGATTCGAGCCATAATTATATGTGTCATGTGACCGCCTCTTTTGAATGCTTGGCAAGCGCGAGCGGGCGTCGTCGGGAGGAGCCGACCGTGTCCTCAGCGCCAGGACGGCCCCACCTCTCGCGGCCACATGTGCACGCGCACCAGCGCCCTCGGACGTGATGGGTCTTGCCCTCGCTGGGCCATCAGTGGCTGTTCTACTGTCCCTTCTGTGCCTAAGGGAGCAGTTTCTGGGCCCGGCAGGTGAGCGATGGAGCCGGGATTGCGTTGCCGGCTCTGTGTCTGGACTGGCTTCCCGGGGCAGCAGGGGCCGGACCTGCCACATGCGGGGGGGGGTGGGCTCCCGACAACAGAAACCCCCCATGTCACAGTCCTGGAGGCCAGAAGTCCAAAGTCCAGGGCCACGGTCCCTCGGGAGGCCCGGGGGAGGGTCCGTCCCACCTGCCTGGCCCCTGGGGCCCAGCTGCTCCTGGGCTTATGGCCGCGTCCTCTGTGTCCTCCGTCCACGTACAGCCTCCCGTCTGGGTGTCTCCCTCCTGCTCTTAGACGGGCCCTTGGCGTCGGGCTCAGAGCCTGCCTGCGCAGTCCAGGCTGAGCTCCTCTCGGGACCCTGGGCTTACTTACATCTGCAAGGATCCTCTTCCAAATACGGCCCCAGTCGCGGTTCTGGGGGGTTGACACGGACACTTCTTTCGGGGGGCTCTCCCGTTCTTCCCAGGGGAGTTGTTCCCCCGAGGGGTGAGGAGGCCCTGCTGGGTGCGCTTTTCTGCTGAGCCCCACGCAGCATTGCAGCTGCGGAGAAAGCATGTGTTCCCAGAGAGCCCCCTTCCGGTTCACTTCCACGTCTAATGAGTTCACACCCTTTGTTCGGCAGACACTGACGGGGGGCCGTGGGGGGCGGGGGGCTGTCTTCGCTGCTGGGCCACCCTTGCGTTCTCCCAGCCTCGGCCCAGGCTGTCAGGATGCTTCGTGTCCCGGGGGGCACGTGCAGGGTGGGGGCAGCCACAGAGCTGGGCGGGGTGGGCGGGGCCCGCCTGTGGTCAAGGAAAACCCGTGCGATAGAACACGCCAAATAGAGGCATCTGGGGGCGTTCAGAGAAGGAGCATTCTGGGCCCACTGACATCCGTGCAGAGGCCCCGTGGCCGTGGCGCGTTTGGCTTGTCTGTGACAGTGGACCAAGTCTGAGGAGCATGAGTGCGTGGAGGGTGTGTGGGGGGAGCGCGGGGGCGGGACAGAGAGGGCCCAGCCTAGGTCCGGCCCTGTAAGTCTTGCTCTATAAGGCTTTTTGCTTTTACTTGGACTAATTGGGCAGGAGGGTGGAAGTTTCAACAGAGGAGAGACATGTTCCGACTTCTGTTTGAAAAGATTCTTTGTCCTGGGCCTTTGGGAATCTTGGTAGGAGCCGCGGCTTGGGGTGGCCCCTAGCACAGTCAGGGGAGTTCGTGCCTGGCAAGTCCTGGCAGGTGCTGGGCTCCTCTGAGGGCTAAGCTGATGCCCCTCCGTGAGTCTGCCAGGGACTGCCCGGCGGGCATGCTGAGCGAGGCAGGGCTCTGAACACAGCCCCAAGCCGACCGGGCCGCACCAGCCCTTGTCAGCCTGCTGCCTGGGCAGCGAAGGGGAAGGGGCGGACCCTGCAGACGGTGGTGTGTGCGGAGACAGGGTGTGTGTCCTGTAGATGCGACTGTCCCTCTGCGTCCAGCCTGGATGGTGTCCCCCAAGGGTCCAGTGCCTACCCTTGGCCAGCAGTCTACCAACTGCCCATGCCAGAGCAGCAGCCATCCACAGGGGTGGCCCCTGGACAGTGCCCAGACAGTGGCCGTCGCTGTGGCCCCTGGGGACCGAGCAGACCCAGACCAGACCCAGGCTCAGGTCCCAGGTGACCTTCTTCCTGCAGCGGTCTGGTCTTGTGCTCCCTCAGCCCCTCAAAGCCGATGTTCAGCCTAGGATCAGTGTCTTTGTGGAGTCCTTTCTCTCTCTCTCTCTCTCTCCACCAGCCCCCCTTCCCCGCTCGACCAGAGCCTCAGGGGGCTTCATGGCCTCAACTCTCGGTGGAGTCAGGGCCCTTCCCCTGGTTTCTGTGTGGCGCCCCCCGCATTGTCCAGGAGGGCCTCGGGGCATTGATCTGCGGGGCTGGGGCTGCAGGGCTGACCCCCAGGGGGCGCCCACGAGCCACTTCTATCTCCACTTGGGGACAAGCTCCCACCACAGGCAGGGCTGGGGTGCCACCTGCCGCCCACAGGCGCTTCGTCTCTCCTTGAAGTTACATTTATTCTGATCACAAAAGTAATACTTGCTCCTAGAAGACATTTTGGAAAAGCATAGTTTATCCATAGTCCCACTACTCAAATATACGCGATATTAATGTTTTATTGCATTTCTCCATCTCTCACTATGTACATATGATCTCCCTAATTTTTAAAATGCTGCCTTTTCATTTAATATTTTAACATTTCTACCATCTGTCCTTCTACAAAGTGGAAATTGTATGGATGTGACCTGATGATCTGTTCAGCCAGCCCACCAATGACAGACATTTAGCTTATGAACTATTTCCCGAATGTGAGTTCTCTAGATGATTGCAAGAAAATATTCCTTTATTTTTTTTAAGTGTCCACTGCAGTGGTTTTCAGTATATTCACAGTTTGGCAAACATTTTCATCACCCCGTAAAGAAACCCTGTGCCCGTTATCAGCCAATCAGTCACTCTTCATCTCCCTGCCGCCCTCCTCTGCCTTCTGTGTCTGTAGATTTGCCTCCTCTAGATGCTTTGCGTAAGTGGAATCACACCCTATGGGACCTTTGGTGATTGGCTTCTCTCAATCAGCCTAGTGTCTTCCAAGTTCATCCTTGTAGTGTGTGCAGAACTTCCTTCCTTCTGGGGCTGAATAGTGTCCCACCATGGGGATGGGCCACACTGTTCATCCCCCGTCTGTTGATGGGGCTGGAGACCGAGCTGCTGTGAACGCGGGTGTATGGTACTTGTGAGAGCCCCTGCTCCCAAATCTTTTGGGCAAAGCTGTCACCTGACACTGGGGACACGGAGTGGCAGTTGACGTTGTGAAGTCCCCTCCCCCGTTCCTTACTCAGCCCCCAGGGCAGGGACAGCAGGAGGGGGCAGCCAGGCCCCCATGCTCAGGCTGAAGGTCCGGGGCCCATCTGGGGAACCCTGCGGCTCAGGGGGAGAGGGCTGGTGGCCAGCAGGAGGGCGCCAGCTCGGCACAGGAGTGCCCGGCCACACCCGCCCAGCCCGCCCTCACCTCTCCACGGCCCAGGGAAGCATTAAATACTCATAGCAAATATTCATTATGTTAGAGTGTGCCAGTAACACGCACACTCGTGCACCCACCCATGACTGAAGGAAGGGAGCCCATGCAGCCCAGCCTCCCTCTGTACCAGGCAGGGGGCTGGGGGTGGATGGGCAACGACCTGAATTCTCAGGTATGTCACATCTTTGCACTTCTTAATGGTCTTCCCTCATGGGACGTACCCCCACATAAGACCTAGGGTGGTCCGGCGTGTTTCTGCGCCACGTGAGGGCCACACACAGCATGTGAGGGGCTGTGACCAGCTCCCCTCTGCCTCTGTTGACTCTGCCACTGTACGACTAGGTCACAGTCGATCCGCCCCATCGCTGAGCAACCAGTGCCACAGTGAAGATCCTGCCACGTCTGCGGATCACAAGGGCAAAGTTCCACATGCATGTCGGTGGCGGCCCCCAGGGCGGGAGCTTGGGCAGCTGGTGCCAAATTCTCTCTCTGAAGCTGTGGCCCCAGCTCATGCCACCCCCAGCTGCACGAGGCTGCCTTTGTTCTACCTGCACCACGTGGCCTTCAGTGCCTCCCTGTGAAACAGGGCAGACAACCAAGGACCAGGCCGCTGGCATGGAAAGCAGACCCACTCCGACCCGAAAGGAGAAGGAGGTAGTGCAGGCAGCCATTGGCAACGTTCAAAAGGCTTGTGTCTTTGAAGCCACAGGGAGAGTATCAATTAAAACGTCAAGGGGAAAGTTGAAAGGGAAACTAGAGAAACTTTGCCAGATTGTAGGACAGGATAGAGAAGAAAGGAGATGAGTTGTGCAAGAATTGGAGGCACCTGGAGGGGGGCAGACCCCCCCCCCCCGCCGCCTTGGAGAGGAGCGGGGCAGGCGTGGTGGGAACAGAATCCTGTCTTAGCAGTGAAGCCCCACACGCGGAGGCTTAAAGCAGCGGAAATTCATCCTTCACAGTTGGGAGGCCAGAAGGCCGAAGTCTGGCGGAGCCGCCCCCTCCAGAGGCTCCCGTGGAGGGTGCTTCCCGCCTCTTCCAGCTCCTGGGGGCTGCGGGCGTCCCTCTGCACCCTGGCCATGCAGCCTCTGCTCTCCCCTGTCTGCCTGCGTCTCCTCTCATAAGGACACTTGTCACTGGGTTAGGGCCACCCAATAATCCGAGATGACTTTCTTCTCTCCAGGCCTGTACCTTGATCTCAGCTGCAAAGACCCTTTATCCAAACTAGTTGCATTTGCTCATGGTGTAAGTAGGCGAGTTGTAGGAGGAAGTCAGAGATGATGTCAATCTGAGAACGGGAACGGGAAAAAGGGCATGTGAGTCCACACCGCGGTCTACACGAGCAGAGAGGAAGGAGTTGAGAGTGGCTATAGCAAAGTGAGGGCGGCAGACAGGGCAGGGCCAGGTCAGGAGCCCTGCTGTGCCAGCTGGCTCGTCAGGTGCTACCTGTGACCTTGACGACTCTCTGAAGCTACCTGTACCTCCCGGCAGCTTGGCTTCCGTGCAGCGAGAGGCTTCAGGGCAGAGAGTTTGGTTCCAGGCTCCAGGGGCCCATGGTGTGCTGCTGCCCACCACACCCCGTATCTCCTTCTCTGTGCAGCGGCCCCGCAGCCGGTTCTGGCTCCTCAGACAAGGCCGGGCTGGAGGCGGCCCCCTTGGCCACTAGAGAGAAGATCCGGTCCAGGTTCCACGGCAGCCACGACCTGATCCACCGCCTGTTCGTCTGCATTTCAGGTGCGGCTGCGCCCGGGGAGAGGCGGGGCCTTGGGTGGGCGGGGCCTGGCTGAGGGTGGGCGGGGCCTGGCTGATGGTGGGCGGGGCCTTGGGTGGGCAGGGCCTGGCTGGAGTGGGCGGGGCCTGGCTGAGGTGGGCTGCACGGTTGGGTCGGGCCTCGGGTGTGGGCGGGGCCTGGCTGGGGTGGGCTGCACGGTTGGGTCGGCCTCGGGTGTGGGCGGGGCCTGGCTGGGGTGAGCTGCGGGGGACCCTGCTGGGCAGGGTGCGGGGGTGCCCGGCCACAGGAGCACCCCCTCCCTACCATCTGGGGGTCTCCCCACAGTGCCATCCCATCATCCCCAAGCTCAGGAGGGAGGAAGGCTTAATTCTCACTAGGGCCCCCATCCGTGATTGGGGAGCCCACCCGGCTCCCATGGGGACCTCGGCCACCCACACAGGGAGGGAGGGTCTGTTCAGTTTGCGTACATCCTGCCTAGTTTTGTCTCCTCTGGGGATGGCTCCACAGCTGGGAGGAGAGGAGGGAGATGCCCGTTTTGTCTCCTCGGGGGAGTTCAGAGGGCCGTGAGCAAAAAGACGTCTTTTTAATGCTCCTCTTTAGTTTCGTGTGTTTAAAATAACCAACACAACCATGTGGTCCAAAAATATAAAAGTGCACGCTGAATGCCCCCACCCCCCCACCTTCCGGTGGGGGCTCCTGAGTGCACTTCCCACCCCCTCCCTCCGGGTTCAGGGGTGCCTCCAGGCCGGGCTTCCCCGCAGCCTGCGCCACCAGGCCTGCTTGGCAGGAGTGCAGCCTGGGGGCCGTGGGCCCCTGCAGGATCTGGGCCATGACGGGGGTGTCCCGTACTGCCCAGAGCCCCCCAGGCACTGCCGAGCCAGGCCTCGTGGCACCAGGACCCGGGTGACTCCGAGCTTGGCTTCACGCGGCTGCCGGACGACCACACAGCTTTGTTTCGAGGTTTAGGGATATGGAGGCTGGCAGGTCGCCGATGCACAAAGCCTCCTCCGGAAGCGCTGCCTGCATCCCTGGGGCGGGTCCCTGGGCTTCCCGTCCTGGCGTGGTGCCCGCAGCTTTCCCCTCACGTTGCCATAAGTAGCAGCGGCTCTGCACGAAGAGCTAACAGGGCCTCACTTTTCACTGAGAAATGGGCCTCACTGGGGGGAAGGGGAGTCCTCCCTCGGGGAGGGAGGGCCCCACGCAGGGAGGAGGAGGGCTCTGCCATGAGGGGGGGGAAGCAGGGAATGGCAGGGGGTCCGGCAGAGGGCAGGGCCCATCTGGGCTCCCGGCCACACGGAGCCCCTCTCGGAGCCCTGCCGTCAGGGGCACCTGGGGCAGCAGCTGCCGGGGAAGGGGCGCGACTGCACGCACATGTGGCCGTGCCAGCGAAGGTGCTGCTGCGGGCCGTGGGCACAGTTCAGGGCCCTGGGGCCATCCCTCAGTGAGATGGTGACCACTCGGGAGTGGCGGCCGTGACCGCAAGGATAAAATGCGCGAGTGAGAATGAGCAGGGGCCCGTGGGGGGCTGTCTGTGCAGGCACCCCTCCACCGGCCTCCCCTTGACTCCTGAGCCGGGCGGCCTCTCTCACCCCCACAAACCTGAGGCCGCAGCCAGCGGCGTGGAGCCCCCGGAGCGCCTCAGCCTGACGGCCTCCTGCTCTCCCAGGCGTGGCTGACCAGCTGCAGACCAACTATGCCAGTGACCTGAGGAGTATTCTTAAGACCCTTTTTGAGGTCATGGCCACCAAGCCAGAAGCAGACGACAAGGAGAAGTTAAAGAAGGGTGAGTGCCGCCCAGGGCATGTCCCCCACCCCAGGGATCCGCATCTCCTCACCCAGCTTCTGCTCAACATGCCATATTCCAAACAGGAAGCACCCAGCACTGCCAGGCTCTCCGCTAGGGGACATAGGGGCACAGGCCCCGGAAGTGCCCGAGAGACCACCTGCCCCACCGGTGGCAGCTTTGCAGGTGGCTCACAGCCCCACATGCACCAGCCTGTGCCCGTAGCACCTCCTGATCTCCCCCTGCATACGCTCCTGCAAGGTCACCAGCTTCTTGGGGCTACCAGGCTGGGAGGGACGGTGCCCTTCCTCTTAAAGATGAGACCCAGACATGGCATAGAGTCACTTCTAGCAAATTCTGTCTTCCAAAGCAGTCCAAGGTCAGCCCAGAGTCGAGGAGACATAGGCCCCACCTCTCCATAGGGGAAGTGGCTGTTTATATCCTGGGGCCACATGGGACCTGCCTCACATATTTACACGTGCTCAATGCATCACGATGTAGACACACACCCTCACACGCACACACCTCATTACGGGGCGTCTGGGCACCCCAGGCAGCCCCCCCCAGCCCCCCGGGGCCCCTCCTTGCTAGTGGGGAGCAGGAGCAGAGTCAGTCCTGTGTGCCCACCCAGCTCTGCCCCCCAGTAGTGCCATGCCGGGCTGCATGACCCCTGTTTGCCGGGGAATCCTGGGCAAGGTCGCCTTCTGAAGCATCACGTTCCGAAAAGATGGACAACATGGACCGCTTCTGCAAGCAAGGACAGTGGGCTCCTCGGCGCATGCCCAGGCCTGGTCCCCTGCCTGCCTCAGGGTTCACGGCCCAGGGTGACCTCTCCGCAGGCACCGTGCGGGGGCCCTGGGGCTGGGGGAGGCCGCATGCCACCGGGCACTGAAGGTCCCTGCCAGGGCTGTGGTGACCCCACGCACTGTGGGGCTGCAGCTGAGGGGGGGCTGACCCCTGCCGGGGCTGTGGTGACCCCACGTACTGTGGGGCTGCAGCTGAGGGGGGGCTGACCCCTGCCGGGGCTGTGGAGGCGGCAGTCCCGGGCACAGGTGTCTGTGCATCAAACCCACCCCTCCCTTTGTCTTCCAGTCACCCAGAGCCTGCGGAGTGCGGCCTTAGAGGACTGTGCCCTGTGCCAGGAGACCCTGTCATCCTCTGAACTGGCAGCCAAAACCCGAGATGGAGACTTGGAAGGTGCGTGTGGAGTCTGGACCGGGGCCCAAGGTGCTGCGTGCTGGGCAGAGAGCAAGGACCCTGTCTGGACTGTCCCCCTGTCTGCCCTGGATACAGATCCACGAAGGCATCGCTTCCCCAACTGGGGGTCCCTCCCCTGAGGCCCTCTGGGCACGTAGCTCCCATGGGAAGGCTGCTCCCCACGCGAGCATCCCCTCCTCAGCCCCCGGGGTGGGCACACAGGCCCCCGGCCGGAGGCGGCTGGACTCAGGGCACAGGCACACACCTGTCCCCGCCTGCATTCCCCTGCTCCCCAGGAAGGGCCTCGAGGCGCGGCTTCCGGCACCCTCTTCACAGGAGGCTGCGGGCTGCGCTCTGGTTATGTGGGAACCCTGAGCCCTTGCTACCCTGTTAGCTTGGAGGTCAGGCCTGCTGGGGGCCGGGCAGGGAGGGGGCGTCCAGAGTAGGTGGGGGTGCTGGCAGCACGTCTGTGGGGAGGGGCCGGGGACCTGGGAAGGGCGCGGAGGCGGATGGTGGCAAGCCTGCGCGTGGAGCTGAGAAGGTGTCACGTGCGCGTGGAGCTGAGAAGGAGTTGAAAGTCGGCCCCATTATGGGCCAGAGGCCACAGCCCTCCTGGTGTGCCAGGCTGGCTGGGCTGGTCCTGCCCGTCCCCGGCTCAGGGCCTCCCTGGGGGTGACAGAGGCTGTGGGGATGGGGTGTCTGGAGCAGGCACAAGCTCCCATCTCTTTCTAGAACACCAGACACAATGGTACAAAGCACCTGTAGCAGGAACTTGGAGCCCCTCTCCTCAGGAGGAGCGGAGGTGCTGAGCTGTGAGGTCTGGCTGGCCCAGAGCGCAGACAGGGCCGCACCCTCCCTGCTGGCTGGTGACCCAGACCCCCTCCTGGAAGGAGCACCTGCTGACAGGGCCTGGACGCTGGTCCGAGGAGCGGGCGGCAGGCCCAGGAAGTCTTTGGGAAGTCACGGCCCTCCCCAGGAGAGGGTCTGTCCGAGCTGGTGGCCCCGGCCTCGCACGGCCCTCGGGGGCTAGCACTGCCTCTCGGGGCTTCCGTGGGGCCATCCTGGGCCTTTTACACAGGGGAGGGGTGGCAAGGAGAAATGACCTCCCTGCGCTGAGGTGAGCTCACAGGGCCCAGAGCGGAAGCCGGGAGAGGTGGGTGGGAGGTAGTTTGGGGCCTGTGCGGCCCGGGGGGGGGCGGGGCGGGGCAGGCCGGGAGGGAGGCCAGGCGACCCCAGGCCCTCCTTGGACAGCAGCCTTGCCGAGCTCTGTTTGGAGGTGCTGAGGGTGGGGCCAGGGGAGCAGGCCAGTGCCCACCTGGGCGTTGGGGATCGTGTGAGGCCGGACAGACCACCTCTGAGCACACTGTGGTCTGAGGGAGGGATCCCAGATGTCCTTCCTCTTGGCCGTTGGTGCTGGCCTGGTGTCTGAATGGGAGGAAAGCGCCTGTCTCGCTGTGTGGGAGCTCCCTTCTCCCCACGCTGACCTGTCTCCCACATCCCTGAGCAAACCTCCATGAGAGGCTTCCATCAGAGAGCATCTCTAGAAGTGAGACAGGATGGGCCCCACATCCGTGCGGAAGGAGGCCCCGGGCCCCAGCCTGGCCTGCACATGTGTCAGGGAGGGGCCGGGCGTCTGCCTGGGCTTCCGGGACCATCCGGACCCCAGAACTGCTCTGGAGCCAGGGGTGGGCAAGGCTAGGGTCCCCAGGGCCCCCACAGAGCGTGCCTGGAGTTGAGCTGGGGGCTGATTTCTTCATTTCTCAGCCGCCACCTCTGCCCAAGGGCCCTGCCAGGCTGGGTGCTGACAGAGAGAGGCTCCGGAGAGGGTCATCCTGAGGAACACCCCCTGCCCGTGTCCTCAATCCAGGTGGCCTGGCCCGTAGCTGGGGTCTGGCGAACAGGCACTGGCAACGGCTGCAAAGGCCCTGTCCGATTGATGCCAGCAATTTGCTGAGACTTAAGCAGCACCTGGAGTCCAGGGGAGGGCCGGAGGGGAGGAGGGGGCCGCTGGGGCCCCCCACTTCAGCCCACCAGCTGCCACTGTCACCGCTTCATGGCTCCCTCTGGCTGACGCGTACCCCACTTCTCATCCCAGATCCACCAGAGTGGGTCCCAGATGAGGCCTGCGGCTTCTGTACCGCGTGCAAAGCGCCCTTCACCGTCATCCGCCGGAAGCACCACTGCCGAAGCTGCGGGAAGGTAAGGGGCGTGGCGGCCAGAGGTTGTGCCCGCAGCCCCAGGGACGGTGGCCGGGGTCATCCCCAGGGGCCAGCCACGGGATCTGGGAGTCAGGACTGACACCCCAGGGCACTGGTGAGGCCTTTGGGGGCCCCGTCCCCAAGCCCTGGGCCCTGCTCTGACCTGGCCCAGGGTGGGGGCTCCAGGCGCTCGGCCCACGGGGTCCCGGGGGTGCGGCGTCCAGCCCCCCGCCGCTTCAGAGCTGGGGACGGGGAGGCAAAGAGGGTCTGGACAGGAGCCTGCAGCTCGGAGTAGGGCTGGGAGCCTCCCTCCGTGAGCCTGGCCTCCGAGGCCATGACCCACCCCAGGCTTCTCCGAAGGCCCTGACCGCCCGCAGAGCCTCGCCCCCGGACCCCCTGGCCCGTCGCGGAGGGGAGGTGTGGGAACCGCTGGGGTCGGGAGGGGTGAGGCAAGGGGGCAGGCTGGCTTGCTGGGCCCCCAGGCTCACCGGGCCCCCCTGCCCGCCCCTCGAATTCCAGATCTTCTGCTCCCGCTGCTCCGCCCACTCCGCGCCGCTGCCCCGCTACGGGCAGGTGAAGCCGGTGCGCGTATGCACGCACTGCTACATGTTCCACGTCACACCCTTCTACAGCGACAGGGCGGGCGTGTGACGCGCTCCCCAGCCCTGCCGGCCGGGCCGAGGGAGGGGCGCCGCTGGCTGCAGGGGGTCTCCACTGCACTGCATCAAGCTGCCGCCACCACGGCAGGAGGCTGCAGGACGCCCAGGCTTCCAGAACGTCCCGCCCCTCCGTCCCTCCACCCCGGCCTCCCCACCGGCAGGGACGCCGGCGGCTGCAGCGGCCCACGGGAGGTCGGCCCCAGGCCGTGAGGGCACCCCGGGCTGCCAGGTAGCTGCCTGGGCAGGGGTGGGCTCTCCTTCCGCCTGCCCCCTGCCGCCCCAGCCCTCCACCCCCTGCCCCCCGCCCCAGGCCGGGGCCTGCTGAGCTGCTCAGCCATGCTAGAAGGCCTACTCAGAGCCGGCTCCTGACCAACCGGGTGGCACTGCACCCGGGGCTAAATCCTGGGCTGACGGTGGACGCGTCCGGGAGAACGGCAGCCTCGGCACCCCCACAGGGCTTCCCCACGCGCTGCCCACTCCCTCTCTGCCCCGAGCCCGCAGCGCCCACCTCATTCTCCAGTGCCGCCTCTCCCACGGCCAGACTGCAGGCGTCTTGTTCATCCTCGAAGGGGGGGACGCAGACGCACAGCCAGGTCCTCTGGGCGCGCACGCGTGCCCCTGCCGGTGTGCGCCCCCCGCTGCTGGCCGATGGGGGCCGGCCAGCTGCCTGCACAGCACCGGGACCCAGTCCCCCAGGGTCTTGGGCCCTGGCCCGCGGGCTCTGAGGACCACCAGACGTCACTCATCTGCTGCCACTTCCCTCTTCCCTCAGACCCCTCGCCCCGGGGACCCTGGCCCACCTCCTCAGACCCCAGAGCGGCCCAGCATCCAGGCGGAGGCAGCCAGGGGGCCCCAGCACGGACACCTCAGGCTTAAATCTCAGGCTTCACTTTGCAGTGAGGATTGCAGCTTTATTTTTAGAGAGACGCTAACTACTGCTTCTTTTATAAGAAAATCCGACTACTGCTGAACAGTGTGTACACATGCACAGAAACGGCTTCTGGGGGGGAGAGTATATAATGGAGGGAATATTATGTATTGAGATTATTTTTATTTTCTAAATGCTGTAATTCGAAGCCATTTCCATAAATCTATGTAAGGATTGCAGACACTTGTTTCTGGTGTGAACGTGGACTTCTTTTTCTGGGTCCGGGAAGCAATGGTGTTCTCGCCTTCTTCCCTAGGAGGCTTGGGGCTTCTGCATTCTTGGGGAAATTGAAGCCCGGAGAAGAAGGGTGGCCAGCCTGCACCCCTGAAAGCCCCACCCCATGCCCTACGAGGGTTCCAGGGTCTCCACTGCCTGCCCACTTGCCCAGCCCCTTTCCTCATGTGTCTTCGGCTCAGACCCCTGGCCTGTACGTGTGTTGGGGGGTGGGTGCTCTTGGACACTCCACCTTGGAGCCCTCCCCACATGGTCCAGGTCGGGACCACCCACCCACCTGGGGTTGCCATGGCAACGGGGCCTTCCTCTGCTCTTAGAGGTGGATCCCTTGGGAATTGAGTGCCCAGTCCCTTGGAGGTGGACACTGGGACCCCAGAGAATGGAGAGATGGTTGTGAGAAACCCCAGTGGCCACCGGGTCCACTTTTTTCCTGAGTCAGAAGAGAGTTTAGAATTTGGGGACTCCCTAGGGTCACTATTGCGTCCTTCAGGAGTAGAAGAGAGGGGATGTCCGGGGGGACCTGGACCTTGGCTGCCCAAGTCTGGGCCTCATCCCCTGCCCACCTGGACAGAGTCCCTCCTACCCTGTGGGTGGCTGAGCTGTGTCACTGGCTAGACAATGGAGACTTCTGGAAGGTCAGCTGCCTGGAGAAGGCAACCTCTGCTGCCAGCCAGGAAGTCTGCCCCCTACAGGGAACCCTCTATGAAGAGACACCGTGGTGTCCCCCTTCCTTTCCTCAACAGGCACCCACAGTTGTCATCTTCCAGACTTAAAACACGGTGGCCTCCTTGTTCACCAGGTCAGGCTGAGAGGCGTGGAGACCCAGGAAAGAGGGTCTGCCCACCGTTGGCACAGACAGAGCTGCCCTCCAGAGGGAGAGGCCTGGGCCCCAGGGAGACGGGGAGGCTCTGGATGTGGCCTGGGGCCAGGAAGCCTGCCACGCCAGGTTTGGCCTGCCCCTGTGCATCCCTCCCCCGAGCTGCCCTGCAGGAAGGTTCTGGGGCCATGGGAGCCACCAGTAAGGGTGACTAGCTGTACCTTGTGTTCAGGAATGAGAGTCTGAGTCATGAGCCTTTCCGTGTGAAACTGGAGATGTGTGGTCACTCTACCCTTTTACAGGGCTCTTCACACCCCAAGAGCAGAGCCAAGACCTGGGAGTGGGAAGGGGATTAGTCCAACACTAAGTTTCCTACTCAGGAAGGTTCTAGAAGGAATGGTCGGCTGCCCACCCACAGTTGAGGCTCAAGACTGGGAGACCTTGGGAACAGGGACAGGTAGAGAGACATGAGCTCCAGATGTGGAGTCAGCCCTTCAAGCTGGCTTGGGCCCCAGTTCCCCTCTGCACCATCATTCTGTCCTTCCTGCTACCGTTTTCTGGGCACTGTCCCCTCTACTCCCCTTGACAATCCCCAGGGGGCAGGATCTCTGTGTCATAGATGGAGAAACTGAGGCTCAAGATGTTGGTAGACATTGTTAGCTTTTAGGAGGGGCACACGGGAGGCGGAAGCAGAGGGCGCTGTGACTGTCCCAGCTGGCTGTGCCTGGAGACCCCTCCCGAGGCAGGTGTGGAGACAGGGCTCGGCCGGCGTCCGCGCGCCCACAGCACGCCCCGTCTGGCCTCAGGGAGGGCAGGGGGCTGCAGGAGCTGGGCGCACCTGGGTCTGGCTTGCCCGCCTCCCCTCTCCCGGGCTATGCGCAGGCCCTGGGAAGAAGGCCTTCTGTGCACCCCAACGCCACCACCCCAAGCTTCTGGCAACAGGCGGGGTCACAGGGACTCAGGACCCAGACGCAGTCTGCAGGCCACCAAGGCGGAGGATGGAGGGCCTGGGCAGAGCACCCAAAGCTCTATACTCATGGGGCCTCGGGGAGGAAGCATGAAGATGGGGGCGAGGGACGCCCCACCTGGCCCTGCCCCCCCACAGTGGGCTCGGCTCATCCAGTGCTCCCCCCTCCCACCCCTACAAATCCTGGCCTCTGGAGGTGTCCTGCTGCCCGACCCCACTTGTGGCTCATCCGTCCCCACAAACATGCCCAGGGACAGCCAGCCGGCCCTCAGGCCTGGCCCGCCTCCCCTGGACACGCGGGCGGGCAGCCCCCCACACCAGCCGTGTGGGCCCGGTGTTCCCGCCGCTGGTGAAGATGATGGAACAACAGAATCCCGGGAAGCCAAGTGGGAGGGTGGATGCGTGTGCTCCCTTTCTCCTTGGGCCAGGACCGCGCCCCCTCCAGGGTCCCTGCTGCAGCCCCTAATGGCCACCAGGGGGCGCCCCACCCTGCCGCCTGCTCTCCCAGTGAGGCCGGGTGCCAGGGCAGTGGGGGCGACTGCGGCGCTGCCTGCAGGGGTGAGGAGGGGCCAGAGAGGGCCCCGGGCAGGACAAACCACATCCCAGCGAGGTCTGCGATGGGGGAACAGGGGTCCTGCTTGGAGCTGGACGTCTCAGATCACCCGGGTTGGGGCTGGGGGCTGATAGCATCATTGGGGGGTGGGGGGGAGGGGTGGCTTCTCGGCCATTCCTGGCTCTTCCTGTTCCCTGGGCTCTGCAGTGGGAGCTGAGGGAAGGCGTGCAGGATCCAAGGTGCCTGCCCCATGCCACCCCCATGACCCAGAGTCCTGGAGGCGTTAATCTCCTCAGAGGCCTACCCAAAGCCACCTCCTCCAGGCAGCCTTCCTAGACTGCAGCATACCCCCTCCCCCCACACATATTCTCAGGGCAGAGTTGGGGTCTCCTTCCAGGAGTCGACAAAACTCTCCTGCCTCTGAGACTTGGGGGAAGGGCAGATTCCAGCACCGAGCAGTCACTCAAAGTTAATGTCATTCCCAAGACTTTAACACACAAGCAAGGCTTTGCGTTCTGCTGGTGTGGTCGGGGTAGCTCAGGCTGGAGCCTGCGCCTGACCTGGGCAAAGATGGGCACACAGACACTCCAGGCCTTCCCTGCCCTGGGGGGCCTGCAGGCCCGGAGCGGGGGTCCGTGAGCAGGTTGCCCCCTAGGCCTGCATTGTGATAGCTCTGACCGCGCTGGGTCCTGGCCCTTCTGCCCCTAGTTCATGGGCCACTTCTCTCCTCACTCCCCCCCACCCCCGTCTGCACTGAGGTGCCACCCACCCTCACCGGGAGCGTGGAGCCACTGGGGAGTGCCTGGTCCTAGGTGCTGCTGGGAGAGGGGCCCCTGAAACGGCCCAGTGGAAGACAGAGGCAAGGCAGGCCCCCCCACCCAGGCTGGGATGCGGTGTGCAGGTGCGCCTCACAGTCACACCTGGCCACTGGCCCTGCCAGCGGAGGCACAGAACACCCCTCCTGCCCCGCGGCAGTCAGCAGGGGGGCGCCCAGCAGGGCACTCACCCTCAGCACGTGCCGGCTCGGATCGGGGCCAGTAACCGCTCTTCCCGTAAGCGGGGCTGACAGGACTGCAAAATCCCAGCCTCCAGGTGGCAAGCCTGGGGTTCTGCCGCCCAGGCCCCCAGGCCCCCAGGCCCCCAGGCCTGAATGCATCTGCCGCTCCCAGAGCTGGCGCCCTGCTTTATCCTGCACAGCTCTCGGGGGCTCTGCCCTCGTCCTGGGGCAACTGGGGCAGGAGCAGGAAAGGCTGGGGTAACATCCAGGGGCTGTTTTAAGTGTCCACGCAGGGCTGTCTAAGGGCAGGGTCGAGGGCCCGGCTGGGTCCTGCCGAGCGCTGCGGGGGTTCGGCGGGGAGGACAGCACATCCCTAACCCCGTTTCTCTGATCACACAGCTGTGGCTCTCACCCCCAGCGAGTAGCGTTAGGTCAGGGGGTGGCAGGTCTTCCTGCTCCCGTGTCACCAGGCCTGGGTCGCATTTACGGGAGCACGAGCACCCACGCTGCTGGGATTGCCAGGGGACACTAGGCGGCCCCTAAACCTCAGGTTCCCTGAACCGTAAATGGGGGGTTCAGAAATGCACAAGGAAATGGTGCATAAAACATCCAACAGATCCTAGGACACAAAGTGCTGAGATTTTTACAGTTTTTGCTCTGTTTCACTGGCGGCAGCAATGCCCCATTTTGAAGACTTGGGCAGGGTCGGGGCAGGGGTCCAGCCACCCTATCCCCACACTCTCCAGCCTGGCGGCCCCTCCTCGGGAGTGCCCAGGCCGCCAGTCTGAACAGCCAGTGAGAAGGAAGACCAAGGGGAGCAGAGGCCAGTCTGGGGCTGCCTCCAGGCTGCCCGTCCTACCGCCGGCCTGGAGTCAGGGGCCATTGGGGCTCCGCCCCCAAGAAGGGCAACTCTGTTCCCTAGAAAGCGCTTCCTTGGAATGTCCCCTCTTCAGACCAGACAGGAGCGTGCAGCCCTCCACCCCTGGGAGCCCTGGGGACCGCGGCGGCAGATCCCTGCCCCCTTCCTCAGGCCTGGGGTCCACTGGGCAGCTCTGAGGGGCCCTCCCTCTCCGGGTGTCTGCCCGTTGAGACGTGGCTCTTGGGCTCTGACCCTCTGCGTCCCTCCTCCAAGCTCCGGCCTCTCCTGGGGTCACTCTGTGTCCGGCAGGAAGCGCTGTCGCTTTGCAGCCCGCGAGACACCCCCGAAGCGACCTCGAGGACCGGGGCTGCCGCGGAGCCGGTGCCGCGGCTGTTCCGGGGCAACAGGTCCCTGCACGCGCCACGCAGCCCCGCGGACGGGCCGGGCGCGGACGCCTCGCGCTGCCCCGCCGGCCCAGGGGCGCTGGCCCCGCGGCTTCCTCTCGGCAACGCGTCCGGCCGCGGCGCCCCCATTGGCCGCGCGCCCCTCGGGCGGCCATTGGTCCGCGGTCCCTATTTTACATAGACCGCTCTGGGCCAATCGGCGCGTGGCGCCTACTTATCATGCACGCCGGCCGCCAGTCAGCGAGCGCGGGGGCCGGGCCACCACGTGCTGTTGCTAAGCTTGGGCTTCTAAATTGTTACTAGCGCGGCGGGCCTATCGGAACCGAGCTTCGCATCTGTCAACATTCTCGGCCCGGCCCGAGGCGTTCGGCCAGCTCCCATTGGCCCCGGCCCGGCCCAGCGCCCGCCCCCGGAGCCGGAGCGCCGGCCCCCATTGGCTCCGTCGGCCGCCGCTCGCCCTTATGTGTCAATTTGAGGGCCCGAGGCGGAGGGTGGCGGCGGAGCGCGCAGGGAGCCCGCGGGAGTCGGGGAAGTGGGGCCGCCGGGCGCGCGGGGCGGGCGGCTAGCGGAGCCGGCCGGAGAGGGCCGGGCAGCGGCCGCCGCCGTCCCGGGGCGCGCGGGCGGGCGCGGGCGGCGGGAGGATGGAGCTCAATTCCCTGCTGATCCTGCTGGAGGCGGCCGAGTACCTGGAGCGCAGGGACCGAGGTAGCGCCCGCGCCCCTTTGTGCGCCGGGCCGCGGGCGGGCGGGCGGCGGCGGCGGGGCCGGGGCCGGGGCGGGGGCCCGCTGACCGCGCCGTCTGTCCGCAGAGGCCGAGCACGGCTACGCCTCGGTGCTGCCCTTCGACGGCGACTTCGCCAGGAAGAAGACAAAGGCGGCCGGCCTGGTGCGCAAGGCCCCGAACAACAGGTACCGCCCCCACCCCCGCGCGGCCGCCCCCACCCCCCTCGCCGCCCGGCCTGGCGCCCGGGGTCGCACCCCCGGAGCGCCCTCCCGCGGCCCCGACCCCTGGTCCGCAGCCCGGCCGCGGCCGCGCCCCGGCGGCCAGCCTGGAGGAGGAGGCGCGCCCGGGCCGCGGCCGCAGCCCCGCCCGGCCGGCCCCGCCCGCGCCGTCGCCATCTTCCCGCGGGCCGCGCCTCCTCGGCCTCTCGCGTAAACAGTGCCACGCGTACAGCGCCAGCCGCTCGGGGTCTCCTCCCGCAGCCGCTCCCGGCTCCCAAGTTGTTCTGGACTTTTCCCGTCAGGAAAAAAGTTGTCAGTGGGCGCTGGCCGGTGCCCCCGCGAGTCCGGGGAAACTGAGGCTCGGTGCAGAGCAGCGTGGGGCTGTCCGCCGCGACCTCTGCCCGCCGCGGGTGGGTGGGCCGCACCTCCCCGGCGGCCGAGCTGAGGACCCCCTACCCCCAGGGGCCTGGACAAAGAGGGCGCCTGGAGGCCCTGCCCCGGGCCCCCCACCCGCCCCACCGCCCCCGCCCCGCTCCTGACGTGAGGGAAAGTGCAGCGACAAGTGTAGGGTCCCCTTCTTTGGGACAGGAGGCCTTTTTTAAGGGGGGCCGGAAGAGGCGCGGGCCGCTGTGCAGCAGCCCTCCGGGTGCCAGCCATCCCCACCCCCTCCCCTGGCCTCGTTCCCAGGCTGTGGAAGCGCAAAGCCGGGTCCACGTCCCTGCGGGGGCGTGGGGACCCTGAGCTAAGGCTCCCACGGGGTTCCCCTTCCCCGCTGCGGCGAGGGCCACAGCGCAGCTGGCACTGCCCGGGGGCCGCTTGGCTCGGCCCGTGTCACGCTCCGGGAGCTGCGCTTGCGGGGGGCTTGGGGGCCCCTTGGCAGAGGGTGCGGCTCATTCCTGTGGCCGGCCTGTTCTCGGGAAACAGAAAGGCTGGCACAAGGACCCATCTCCTGTGACGTCCTGGCGCCCCGGGCCGGGCCTGGCACGGAATCGGCTGAGTCTCCATCTGCCCTGGCTGGACGAGCCTCTGAGCCCCAGCCCCCGGTCCCCTGCTGAGGACAGTGTGGGAAGGGATATGTGAAGGGGGGCGCCGCTGCCTCCGGCCTCCTCAGGGAGCCAGCCAGGCCCCTGCTGTTGGCTCTCACTGCCCCCAGTGCCGCGGCACCCCTGGAGAACTCCATCACGTGACCTTGGACTCCCACGGGGTACCCATAGGTGATAACCAGAATTCTAGCTAAGCTGCTTTGAGGAGGGCTCCTTACGTCCAGAGTAGTTCGCGTAGGTGCTAATGTTCACCCGACCCATGAAGGAGGTGTTATTTTTATCCCCGTTGTGAGGCTGAGGAAACTGAGGCAGAGAGCAATTGAATTACTTGCTTGGCTCCCACCCACCCCGGTCCCATCTCTGGGACTCCCCTCTGAAGTGGGGTCCTGGCCTCCTACATCCTGCCAGGATGGAGACGCCGAGGGCGCTGGGAAGGGACCGAGAGGGTCTCCCGGGCTGCGGTGCACCTCCCTGCGGCCCCTCTGGGCAGGGCCTGCCTCTCCCGGGTCTGGGGCTCCTGGTGATGGCCGCAGCCAGCCCAGCCCAGAGCCTGAGGCAGAGCAGGGCCCGGAGGCGCCGGGGCCCTGACTTGGCAGGGCAGTCCCACCCCTCAAGGCCTCTGTGCCCCACCGAGGTGAGGGAAAACGATGGGCACTGCGGGGACCGGGGTGAGGGGTGAGTAGTGGGGCAGGAGGGTGACGTGTGTGGGGAGGGCCCACAGTTGCCAGGACTCCAGGAGGGGCTTTTGAGAACAGCGTTTCAGCAGGAGGGCACTGGAGCCAGCCTGCCGGGGCTCGGGCCTTACAGGGACGTGGGTAGAGGAGTATCTGCCTGGAGGGGTTGATGCGGGGTGTGAACCACTGACGCCAGGAATGTGCTCAGCAAAGCCCCAGCCACGGCCCCCCCCAGCCCCAGCCCCAGTGCGAGGCATGCCTGGGACCCACACGGCCCCCCCAGGAGGCTAGCACAGGTGTCTGGACCTGGGAGGAGCCCCAGGCAGGGCTCTGGGCCCCTCTCCATACTCCCGGCTAGCCCAGGAGTGTCCCGCTCCCTCCAGGATGGGGTCCAGCCCGGACTGTGAGGGGGTGGCCAGGCCGGTTTCCCGACACTGAGGGACACTCGCTGAGCCTTATGTCCTGTGCACGTGGGCAGACCTCAAGACCCGCGCTGGCGGGCTGTGGTTCGGGCATCGAGTAGCCTGACGGCTGTGCTCCCTGCCGGCCCTGGCAGGGGCTCCGAAGCTCCTTGCCCAGCCTGTGTGACCGGCAGGCCCCTGAGGCCCCCAGAACCCAGGTCTGGAGGCTCTCCTCAAGCTGCACAGGGAGGCCCAGGGGCAGAGGGGAGGCCTTGGGCCCCAACTGACTTTGATGGGGCCATGACCCGTGGTGTGGCAGAGGCAGGAAGGATGGGCAGGCACTCCGGCTGGCGGGGTGGGGACGGGAGACTCCTAATCCTGAGTTCCTAGAGCAGGAGAGTGAGGGCAGGCAGGCAGAGGTCAGCAGAAGCTCCCGGGAGGGGTGAAGGGTGGGGAACACAGGACCTAACCTGGGTGTGCCCGGAGGCGGCTGGGGCCCTCTGCTCACATGGGAGGTAGCCTAGAAGCCCCGGAGTCCCGGCTGTCCATGGGGTCCCCGCCTGGACTGGGAGAATGATATAGAACTGGGAGACTGGCCCTGTTGCATTACTGCTCTGTAGGGCAGATGTGGTGGTAGTGCCCACTGGGGTGCTCAGGACTCTATACTCCTGTCTGCATGGGCCAGACGGGCAGGGCTCGATCAGCAGATGGGGCCACTGTTCCCAGAGAGGCCAAGACCATGGCTCCAGAGGGAAGCAGAAAGGCCAGCCTCGGTCCCCTCCTGCCCACGGGCCCAGGAAGCATCCAAGTATCAGAGGTACCCTTGTGGGCTGAGCCCTCTCGGGCTGGGTTTACTCTGCCCCTTGGTGTCCCTGCTGATATGAGCTGTGATCTTGCAGGTGGGAGAGCCCAACACAGTGAGGATGTTGCTGTGGCTGGTGTTGTCAGGACAGGGCCACCCCGCATCCTGAAGTCCTGGCCTCTCTGCTCACCTGCAGCTGGGTCTCCTGTGGCTCCAGAGCCACCACTGGCTTCCAGGCGTGCGGGGTGGAGAAGGCTGGTGGCTTAGTGCCTGAGAAGCCTTGGGAGCACAAGATGGGTCAGTCCTAGAACCTTCTGGAAGGGGTCCTGGACCTTCCTGCTAGCAAGAGCCCCCACATGCCTCACTAAGTAAGTCAGGTAGTCCTGGGCACCTCTGGACGTGACCGCACCTCTGTGTCTCCTGTCCTTGTCACTCAGTGCGAGGGCCCCCCAGCCCTTGGTCAGCAGCTGCTCACCTGCCCGGCCCTCCCCATCCCAGGCCATCCTGGGACCCACACCCTCGCTGCCTCCATCTGTAGGTTCCTGAGTCCCTGAGTCGAGCTGTCTGTCATTCTTGTGCTTTGGCGGTCAGCAGAGTGAGCTCTGTCTTTCTGTCTCTCTAAACAGGTCTTCACACAATGAACTAGAAAAGCACAGGTAAGTGATCCCCCGTGCCCCACCCCCAGGCCCCACCTTGGCCGCCTAACTGCCTAACCCCTCCAGCCTCCTGAGCTGCAGCCCAGCCGCGCCGCATCCCACCTGCTGTGCCCTGGGTGTGGCTGTGCCCTTGCTTGGGAAGGGTCTGTCTTGAAGGAAGACTCAGGCTCTGGTCTTAGGCCTGACTTAGGTCCCACGGGGCAGGCAGAGACTGGAGCTCAGGCCCTGGTCGTGGAAACTTGGGTTGGGGTGAGGGGCCGGGGGCAGGGCCCCTGTGCTATGTGGCAGTCAGGGTCAGCTCTCTGGAGGAGGAGATCCATCTAATTTGGGGCATCTGTTCCCTTTGGGAGGAGCTTTCGAGCCCTCAGGATGCTGGCCTCCAACCAGGAGGGTTCAGCCCTCTCAGTCTGGGGTCCCTTGCACCCTGGGGTGTGCCTTCCAAGGAGCTCCTACTGGTCTTATCTGGGGGCGGTGGGAAGGGCAGCCGGGCTCTGGCCCCAGGCAGGATCCAGGGGAGCCCACGTCATGCGCACCCGTCAGCTGCAGGGCCCGGTCTGCTATGGCTCCTCAGAGGAGTGGCTCCCTCAGTGGGAGGGCTTGGGGCGGGAAGCAGGGAAGGGCAGCATAGCTGGCCCAGGTTGGCCCCAGGGCCCCCCAGCCGCCCCCAGCCCGGGTACTGCAGGCCTCGCTGCACCCTTGAGGGCTCCACGGCTCTGCACCTTCTCTGCCGTAGGGACCGACGCGGGCAGGCTGGGCCAACAGGTAGCCAAAGCCTCGCAGCTGGTCTCAGCAGGGTGGGGCGGCTGTGGGTGAAATGGGCCAGTTCTTTCCTCCCCTTCTTGGGTCAGTATTGGGTGCGGGGGGAGGGGGGACTTCTGTATACAAGGTGAACTGTTCCCCACCCGCCTGCCGGGACGCCCACGGCAGCGCCAGCTTCCTCTCCCCTGGGATCTGGCCCTCGGCCGGGTGGGCGCTGGGCAGGGACGGGACACTGTGTTCTTTGGAGGAACCGTACTTCCTGGACTGGTCCTGGTGATTGAGGGGCTCCTGAGAGACTGGAGGTGGGGCAGGTGCGGGGCCCTGGGGTTGCTCCCAGGCTGGAAGACACGGCCGGCCTCACTGGGACCCGGGAGCCTGGACAGGGATGTGAGGGCGTTCTGGAGAGGGCTTCCTGGGGGTGGTGTCTGGGAAAACAGCCCCGCTGTTGAGACAGAGGGGACGACACTAGGGAGGATGGTGGCAAGGGATGGCTGCCACGGAGGAGGACACGTCGCTAGCCTTTGACCCCTACAACTGCCCCTTGACCTTGGCCTCCGTCACCTCCCAAAGCCCACCCCTAGGCTGGGCCTCATGGGGCTCTTTGGAGACACCGAGGCAGGACAGACGGGTGGCCTGAGGTCTGTGTACACCCCCCCATCCCAGTGCGGGGTGTGTGTTCCTGGCCGGCCATGAGGGGCCCACAGGCTTGGAGCCTGGTCCTGGGCAGGATCCGGGTCTGGGCTGTACCTGTGCTGACGCTGGGTGCTCCTGGCCGCTGGCCACGGGAGGGAACGGAGCAGCTGGCTGGGTCACCGGCCCGCGCGGCGCCCTACCTGGAGGTGTGCCTGTGTCCGGGGCGTCCCCGGGGGTGTTCTCTGAGCCAGCCCCACCCCCACCCCTGTTCCTTCCTCTTCCTCCCTTCTTCTCCCATGGAAAGCCACTCTAGTGCTCTGCTCCTGACCCCAGGCCTGGGGCTCATGGAAGTCAGGCGTTTCTTGGCAGGATGACCCCCCCACCCCCCGGGTGCAGCTCCAGGTGTTAGGTTTTGTGTGGGGGTCCCTCTGCGGGGCCGCCCTGTGTGCCTGACGCAGTGGCTCCCAGTCTCTAGAAACCGTACACCTGGAAGGCGTGGGAGCACACACGGGGCTCCTCATCACACCTGCTGCGGGAGCCACAGTTCGGGGCCTTCCCTTGCTGCCTCTTCTCGGCCCCACCGGACCTGGGGTGGCCCCGAGCGTCACCCTGCAGAGCTGGGCCCCTGCCCCTCAGGTGCCGGGGGGTGGGGGGGCAGGTGGCACGGAGGCCCCGGGTCTTCCTCTGGGGAGCAGGGGCTTGTGGTGAGAAGCGGGGAAGGGCCTGGGTCGAGAGCCGGGCTGTGGCCGCCAGAGACCGAGCTGCCCTGCCGTTAACACGACTGCAGTGACCCCCAGAGGCGAGTTCTGCCCCAGAATCCACACGGGGTTCCTTCAGGAAGTGGTGAATTTTCAAAGCTCCCAGGAATGCTGGGGCCAGCCGCGGGGCCCCCAAGGTGGGCTGCAGGGCCCTCTCTGGCTCCAGAGAGGTCATGGGGAAGCCCGCTCCCCACAGGGGTGGGCGTGGGGGACCTGCCCACCCCCCCATGCCGCTGTCCTGGCCCAGCGCTCCTCCGAGCAGGCTGGGCGCGCCGTCCGGGTAAGCGCTGCAGGTGCGGTCCCCGGGCTCTCCCTGCCTCTGGAGAAGCCTCTGCCTTGGGAGTTCTAAAGCAGTCTGTCCACGGTCATCACAGATGCTCGTGGGCCTCCTGGGGACCCCCTCCGAGTCCGCCATCCCGGCCGCCCCTGCACCCTCCTCCTCCTCCCCACGGATACTAACTTGGATGAGACCCTGTCATCCACTCGTTCATAACTTGACCTGTCACCTGACACCACGTGAGCGTCCAGCTGTATCACATTCCCCTCTGCCTCCTGGTCCCGGCGCCTGCACGGGCACACGGCCGTGCTGCCTGCGCTCGCGGCGGCGGCCCTCTGGTTGACGCAGGCCGGGCCACAGCGAGCGCCCGTAAACGTGCATCTTTGCATACGTGGGGGGCAGTTTGGTGGGACCCCAATCCTGCAAGTGCAGGTGCTGGTCCAGAGTTTGGGTCGCTGCAGCGGCCCTCCGCGCTTCGTCCCTGTTCACTCCCCCACCAACGGAACGCGGGTGGGCCCCGCGCTGGCCCGAGAGCCGGCCAGTCCTTTCCAGTCCGGCCCAGACCCCGCCCGCCCGCCTCTCCTCCTTTCCTAGAGCAGGGGGTGGGGGGAGACCGACTTGGTTTTGTGCTAGCTTAGCGGTCAGTGTTCTGCAACTTGCCTGTTTGTGTCCTCTGCCCGTTTTCCACATTCAGGTATTCCTCTCTTTATTTTTGATGTGTATGAGCCCAAAATGTCATGAATACTAACCGTTTGTCTTTTGTGTGTATCGCAGATACTTTTCCACTGTTGTCTGTCTTTCGGCTGTGTTTTTTCTTTCTTGTACAAATGTCTCTTTCTGATTGTAAAAGTGATATGTGGTGTTTTTTTTTTTAGCATAGAAAACTTGGAAAATACAAAAACAAATAACTTAAAAAACACAAACCGTAAAGCCAAAAAATAAACGTTGCCAACCGCATCACCTGGAGACGCGTGCTTCCTGCTCTTCATTGTGTCTTGTTGAGTCTCTTGTGTGCGTCTGCTGTTTTATTTTTTTTTAAACAATATTGGGTGACTTGTCACACACGTGGTTCCGTACGCTGACGTTGTCCCTGAGCGTTCGTGGCGCAAGAATGTAGAGCACGCTGAAAGGGCGTATGGTTGTCTCTCGGCGGTGGAGTTTGGGCTGCAATTTGCTGATTGGCAGTTTCTGATTTGCACAAAGATCACGTGCTGCTTATGTAACTACGCAGCGGATTGTGAGAATTGCCATTTGCTCTAGAGCAGGTGGACAAGGGGACCCCACTGGTGAACGTAGCGTGGGTGGCGGGACAGGAGGGTCCCCGGGGGGAGGGTGGCGCTCTCGTTGCCAGACCCCTCCCGGAGTACAGAGTGCAGTGTGCAGCCTGCCCCGCCGTTCCTGGCCCCGTTTCAGGCAGGGCAGCGGGGATGCTCTCCCCGCTCGGAGGTGAGGGAGCGGAGGTCCCTGGACTCAGGGGGTCGCGCATGCCCCCTTCCCCAGCCCCGGGTCCGCGTGGAGGTCGGTGCTCATCTCTGAAGGTCCTCTGGCCTCCAGGCAGAACGTGGGGCTGCTCCGCATGTAGGTCCCCGGTGCCCGGGCTGCTCAGGTCCTCGCCCTGTGTGGCTTCGTGGCAGAGCACAGCCTCGGCCCTGTCCCGGAAGTTCTTCCTAACTCTGGCCCACCTGGACCACCCTAGGTCCTGGGTGCTGTGGGCTGAGCTACGGGGTGGGGAGGTGTCCTATCAGTGGGGGTGCTGTGTGGACACGGGTGGCAGATGAAGGGCCATGGGGTCCACGTGCAGCCAGCCTTCCTCTTGTGGGGCGGGGCTGTTCGTCGCCGCTCTGCAGAGGGGGTCCTGCCCTGCACCCAGCTGCCCCCTCTCTCCCCAGGCCTTGGATGCCCCTCAGTCCAGAAGAAGTGGCCATCCCTGCCCACTTCCCTCCTGGGCTCCCTAAGGCTAAGCAAGGCTGTGGCACATAGGGGACAGAGGTGAAAATATGAGACGGCCGAGGTGGGCACTTGGAAGGGACATCTGCCGGCCAACGGCAGGGCATTCTGGCAGCGGGCTGTCAAGGCCTCACAAAGGACCCCTACCCTCTCCCTCAAGGGTCCTCCTCTTAGAGCCTAGCCTCAGCACAGCATCGCGGCTGGGCAGCGTGTGGGGGCTCTGGTGCCCTGCATGTGCCGAGGAGGGGCCATCCCGTGGACGGTGCCGTGGCCCCAGGCCATCGTGGTGGCCACAGTGTGACTGAGGGTGCGCTGTAGCCACCTTGGTCTCTGCAGCCTGCCCTCCCCTGACGAGATGAGCCAGGAAGGCCGTGTTTCTGCCAAGGGCAGATCCAGGCCGAGCCCCACACACACCCGAGGCCCCTGTGTGAACGGTGCCACTGGCTCCTAGGAGCAGAGTTTTGTGAAAACCTGCACTGTCTGCATGGACGCAGGGACGAAATCTGGAATGAACCTGTTTCTTGTAAGGGAAACGAGATTCGAGGTGGGAGGGTCTGGTCCTCAGCCCTCCATGACCCCAGTAGACTCGTGTTTCCGTGGTGACGTGGCCAGAGACCACCCTGAACTTGGCGAGGTGGAATGCCAATCTGGCCTCGGACCCCCGGACCTCCGGGAGCCACGTGACCAGGACCCTAACCCTGCTGTCCCGGGTTGTCCCCTGACCTCCTGGATCCACTGTGGAGCGTGGTGACAGCAGGGTGAGCCAGGGTTCCGAGGCGGTGCCTGACGGTGGCTCTTTGAGGCCCGAGGGCCATGGTGGGCGGGCTGTCTGTGCCTGGCCACGTCCAGAAGGCAGGTGCCGGGATGCTCCGGGGAAGCTGCCAGCCAGGCTGGGAGGGGAGCCCGGGACCCTGAGCAGGGCTGTGCAGGCGTCTGGCCGGCCGCCTCCTGTGCCCCCAGACCGCCCAGTCATCTCTGCTGCCATCGCCCTTGTCCCCATGGGCTGTGCCACCCTGGCCTGATGGTTTTCTCTCCTCTTTCAGACGAGCCAAGCTCAGGCTCTATCTGGAGCAGCTCAAGCAGCTGGTACCCCTGGGCCCTGACAGCACCCGCCACACCACGCTGAGCCTCCTGAAGCGCGCCAAGATGCACATCAAGGTGAGCAGGATGGCGCCCCCCCATCTTTGCCCCTGGTCGGACCCCAGCGCGTCCCGTGCATCCTGGGGGAGTGACCAGGGGGCGTGAGGCGAGCCACCCAGCAGGTGCACATCGGGGACCTCTGGGGTACCGCTCTCTGGCGGTAGGTGGGCAGTGCATGGCCACGGGGGATGCTGAGGGTTGAGGTGGTCATGGGCACTTGCTGGGTTTTATCGGGAGGTGGGCGGCGGGTAGGAGGTAGCCATGCCCCAGGCTGGGGGAGCTGTGATCCTCGGGGGCCCTGGGCTCTGAAGGGGCAGCAGCTAGGAGGAGACGTGGGGCCAAGAAGGACGGGATGGGAAGGCAGCCCAGGCAGCCCAGGGGTCTTGGGGGGCTCTGGGTAGAGAGTGGGGTTGGTCTCCTAGGGCAGGCCCCCAAGGCCTTGAGACAGACCAGCTGGTTTGGGGGGTCTTGGGACACTTGGAAAAACCAGGGTGGGTCTCAGTCCGCTCGAGAGACCCCTCAAAGCCCCCAGGTGAGCACAGGCGGGGGGCGGGGAGAGGCTGCAGCTTCGAGAGAGGCGGTCAGTGCCCTGGGACCACACGGAGCAGCAGCGTCTCAAGCAGGGAAGGTGTGGAGAAGGAAGAGGGCAAGCAGGGGCGAGGGGAGGTCAGGAGTGTGGGGGGCAGCAGGGCAGGACTGCTGAGGGCCGGCTGTCCTCCAGGGGCTGGTGCCCAGGCCCACGTGTGACTTGGTTTGGCCAAGGTGACTAGTGGCTGTGGGTCCTCAGAGCTTGGGCCTGGCGGGGTGAGGGGGGCTCATCAGGCCTTTGGGTCCCATGGGCACTGGGGCCACGCTGGTCAGGCTGAGGGCTGAGGGTGAGGGGTGAGAAGTTGCCCCTGCACCCCAGTTCCCGGTAAGGGGGTGGCCCCCCGCCCTCCCACCCCCACAGCTCACAGCTCCCTCCCCCCCAGAAACTGGAGGAACAGGACCGCAGGGCGCTGAGCATCAAGGAGCAGCTGCAGCGGGAACACCGCTTCCTAAAGCGGCGCCTCGAGCAGCTCTCTGTGCAGAGCCTGGAGCGCGTCCGCACAGACAGCACAGGCTCCGCCGTCTCCACGGATGACTCGGAGCAAGGTGAGGGCGTGGGAGCAGCCCCCGGGTGGGGAGCTGGGAGGGTGGGGACGATGGCCGCCCCGTGTCCCCGGCGCTATCCGAGGGCTCCGAGTGGGGTAGCCGCGTGGTGTCACACGGAGTGCGAGGTGCAGAGGCCAGCAGTGTGCTTCTGCTTCGTGTTCCTGACGAGCTGCAGCCCGGAGCCGGGTCCCTCCCCCAGGCCCCACCCCCAGAGCCTCTGCTTCCTCCCTGAGGTCAGAGATCAGCCCTAACTCTGGAGGGGGCCCCCCCGGCCGGCGCCTCAGTATCTGATCCTACCGTCTCTGTTCTCCCCAGAAGTGGACGTAGAGGGCATGGAGTTTGGCCCTGCTGAGCTGGACAGTGTTGGCAGCAGCAGTGACGTGGACGACCACTACAGCCTGCAGAGTGGCGGCTGCAGCGACGGGGGCTACGGGCCCCCCTGCCGGCGGCCCGGCCGCCCGGGCCTCTCGTAGGCCCAGCGCCCTCAGCTCCTTGGCCCGCCTGCCTACCCGGCCAAGCGCGCCAGCCCTCCAGTCCTCGAAAGCCTCTCCGCGGGCCCGCTGCTGTGCCATTCTGGAAGCTCCAGCTGCCGCCGGGGCCGCCCGCCTCTGCCCGCCTGCCGGTCAGGGCCCACCGTGCCGCCCACCCCTCCCAGCTGGGCAGGGACCCCTGCAGGGAGGCGGGGCCCAGCTCCCACATCCCGGAGCCCAGCGTAGCCGCCCACGGTCTGTTCTCAGATTCCTAATCATTCCAGAAGTATTAAATATCATTGCTGCAAATCCCGGCGGGCACCGTGTGAGGGGCTTAATGACCACTGCGGGGAGCTCAGACCCCAACCCTGGATCCCAGGAGAAAGGAAGGAGTGGACCGAGGAAGGAAGGAAGGCGTGGCTCTCCGTCCATCTGTCCATCTGTCTGTCGGTCCACGTAGGCTCCTGAGGCCTGGACAGAGGGACCCATGAAGGGCGGGACTCGGGTGAGCACCCTGGGGCAAGTGGGTGGAGAGGGGCCTTTGCACCCCACACGTGTCAGGAGTGAGGGCTGGGCTCCTGGGGGCAGGCCAGGCCCCCCTCCCAAGCTTCTGCTCTGTTAGGTCCCTCAGATGTACACACGCACACGCCTAGGCACACACGCCCACATGCACACACACACACACATAGGCAGACACATATGGTCACTGGACCCAGAGGGCACACGTCCTGGGGAGGTAGGCCTTCAAGGGGCATCTGGGCAAGTTCCGTTCCCAGCCTGTGCCTAGCTCCCCCTCCCCGCCCCAGCTCACCTGCCTGGTTTGCACTGGGCAGAGGGCTTCTCCTCCCGGCGGGGGCTGAGGTGTGCTGGGGGCGGCAGGCTGAAGCCACTGAGGCCTCAGGAGGCTTTCTCATCTACCTTTAAAGGAAAATAAAGCAAAAAAAAAAAAAAAAATTGCTGCACTGCCCAGTAGCCCAGAACAGGGCTCCTAGGAGAGAGGCTTTTTCCCCCCAAACAAAAGAGAAACATTTTTAAAAGAGATAAAAGCTCTAAGGACTCCCCGCCAAGTGACATCAGCGTGTGCCGCCTCAGTTTCCTGTACGAGATTTTTGTACTCTATTTTCCTAGCCGTTGCTGTGTCCTTGTTGCCGAGGGTGGGAGTGACCCAGCGTCTCAGGGACTCGTCTTGTATGTCACCGTCGTCCGAGTGTGCCTTGTGTCCCGTGTGTGGCCCTGCCCCGCCCACCACCACCAGCATCTCCCTTGTGGCTCAAGGGGCGCCCTGGCCTGCCCAGCAGGTGGCCTCCTGGCTTCCCCCCCAGGCGGCAGCCCCTCCCAGCAGCCTTGGCCTCCTGCCAGGCCGGGTCAGGGGGGTCGTGCGCAGCTTTCTGTCACCCAGCACCCCAGCATCGCTGTCCCCGGGGCCTAGCGAGGAGCCTGCTAACCAGAGAGGTGGGTTCTCAGCTGTACCCAGCTTGAACCACCCCTGCTGCCCCAGCCTGGGGTGAGGGCTCCAGATGTCAGACACGGGCCGCTGATGAGGACCGCCCTTCACCCTGGGTAGCTAGGCCGGGGCCTTAGAGGCTTCTCCTGGCCTTTTCTTCCCGCGGCCCTTGCCCACACAGCAGTATGTGGGTGGTGTGCTGCGGGGCCGGCCGCCCGTGTCTGGTCCCCTCTCTGGTGCATTGTAACCGATTGCCAGACTTGGGGGGGAAGCTGGTGTTTATTTTCGGTCATGCTGATAGACGCGCCGGGGTGGGTGGCCTACTGAACCAGAAAGGGGTCCCTGGAATCGGCTCTGGCACAGAACCTGCCCTGCAGGGGGTCAGGATGACAGGTGGAGAGCGGGCTCACAACTGTCCAGACGTCTCTCTGGTGCTTGAGAGGAAAACTGTTCTGTCCCAGCTCCTTCCAGCGTCCCCGGGGGGCTAGAGCGCCCAGGCTCCCGGCTGCCGGAGCCCGTCCCCAGAGGGCTCCTAGTGAGCCCCCGGCCCGCTCCGCCCGGGGCAGGAGTGCCCGGGCCAAAGACCCTGCTGCAGGAGGCACAGCTCCAGACCCCTGGGAAGGTCCGTGTTCTGAACTCATGAAGCACCAGCTCCCCCAATACCCCAGCCAGCAGAACCCTCCCCAGGCGACCAACTGTGGCCCTCGGCTGGCCTTCCCACCTGGGCCAGGAAGTTGACCTCACTGGCCACCTAGGGGTGCTGGGCTCCCAGAGGCCCCTCCCTGCCACCAGCAGACACTTGAGGGGGTGGCCCTCAGGTCCAGGGTCTGGTGCTAGGAGTTACACATCTGTTCTGCCCTCCCTCTGGCTCCCTGCCTTTTGCACAGGTTAGCTGTTGCTGGTGGCCGCAGAGACCCAGAGGGGGCCCTGCTGAGGCCACGCTGGATAACTGAGCACCTTTAAGCCTGTAGAAAGCAGATGGGACCAGAACAGGGTTGCAAGGGTGCCTGCGATCTCTATCCGTGTGCCCTCCCACACCTTTGTGGGCCACTGTGGCACTGGGTGGCCAGGATCCTGGAGTCCCAGGCTCAGGTTTGGGTCCCCACCCTCACTGGGAGGTGGCCCCTATATACCAGGCCACCACTGCCCCAGTGCAGGCCCAGCTGGCTGGGAAGACTGCAGGAAGGCTTCTCCTCCTTGGAGCTCTGGGCCCATCTTTGCGTTTTGGGTCTAGGAGGCCCGATGCCCGAGCCTGCTCTCCTGGCTGATGGGAGCTGTGTGCCCAACTAAGGTCCTGAGGACCCCTGCCCTCCTGTCTGCCCCAGACAATCCCCATCTGCTGAGTGGGGCAGGCTTTGCCCACTCTCCCACCCCCTGCCTCTCTGGACCAGCTAACCTGGAGCCCCCTCTCCCTGGCCGAGCATACAGAACTCTGGCCCTGGGCCTCATCTAGAGTAGGTTCTGTGCCAGAGTCTGGGGCTGCCCATGGGGCCTGGCGCTGGCCAGGATGGCGCGTTCCAAGATCCTCACTGGAGAGAACTGGGCCACCCACCTGCCTGTTCACCGGGAGGGACTGTGCTGTACCATTCTGTCTTTGTAATATAAATACAGATTTTTATACCTCACCCCTCTGGCTTCCAGTTCTTTCCATCACCATATTTGGCTCTCCTCCCCTCGGCCTCCATAGGGAGCCAGGCCCCACTGGTGACCTTGGCAGCCTTCACTGCCCTGCCCACAGCTTCTGTTTTCAGGGAGTCCTCACAGACCGTGGTCCTTCCCCACTGTCAACCGGCCACCACTGAGATTGCACCATCACAGCTGTCTCCCTGGGCAGTCACACCTGGAGCTGAATGAAGGTGGAATCTCCCCCCCCACACCCCCACCCCATTGGCCAACCAGATGCTCTTGCTCTTGGCCCTGGGGCGGGGACCTGGGGATCATCGGCCTTAGGGTGGATACGAGGTGTTCTCATCCGGGTACCCTTTCCACGCAGCTGCCGTTGGCTGTCAGGGATGCACCTTGAGAAACCTTCCTTGGACCTGCCCTCCGTGTCCCCAGAATATCCCAGGTGTGGCCTTTGCCTGCTGTGCAGGGTGTGGGTGTGAAATGGTGTGGCCCCGGCACGGGCAACTGCGGGTGAGATGCCCAGGCAGTGGGGAGCCGAGTCCCCAGAGCAGGACTTTCCCGGGACCCCAGGGTGCCCGCATCGGACATGCAACCACACACACTGGAGATGGCTCCATGAGACTGTCCAGCAGGTTTTGGGGTGCCTGGGAGAGGACCTACAGGGACCTCAGGGGGGGATCTCAGTCCTCCTCCCTCCCGCAGCGGGGGGCAGCACTGTGGCCTCTGGACCTGGGCGAGTCTGCCTGAGGCGGAAAGGAAGGAAAAGGACCTCTGGAAGGGGGGCCAGGGAGCTCCTCCTAGGGATGGGGCTGGGGCTTTGGGTGTGAGGCCAAGTTCCAAATATTGCCGGGACCTGAAGTCACTACCACCTTGGACTGCATGAGAGCCCCAGCAGCTGTGCCGAGCACTTTAGAGTCAGGCTTCTCACGCGTGTCTGAGAATGTCACTCGCCTGCCTAGAAAAGTCTCCGCTGCTCACTGCTTGAAGAATGGAGTCCCGCTATTACTGAAAACTACATCTAGGAACAAATGATCTTTCACATCAGACTTCAGTTTAAACATATATAAAAACATATTGTCCAAAACCTAAAATACTTAAAAAAAATTATTTTTAATGTTTATTTTTGAGAAAGTGAGCTGGGGGCGGGGGAGGCAGAGAGAGGGAGGAACAGAGGATCTGAAGCAGGCTCTGTGCTGTCATCGAGGCTTGACCTCACCAACCGTGAGATCATGACCTGAGCCAAAGTCGGACACTTAACCGACTGAGCCACCTAGGCTCACCTAAAATTATTTTTAAAGTTTATTAATTTTGAAAGAGACAGAGTACACGTGTGTGCGTACACATGTGCAAGTGGGAGAAGGGCGGAGAGAGAGAGACAATCTTAGGTAGGCTCCACCCTCAGCACGGAGCTCTAGTTGGGGCTTGATCTCATGGGATCACAAGCTGAGTGGAAATCAGGAGTCTGACGCTCAACCGACTGGGCCACCCAGGTGCCCCCTAAAATACTTTTTAATATCGGGAGAAAAATTCCCACAGGAAGGAGAAAAGGACAAACAGCAGTCGGTGAACCCCCTTGCTGCTCACAGCTGTGTGCCCAGGCTGCTTAGCCCACCGTGCCGTCCCGGCTTCCTTGGAGAAGTTGGCTTCATGGGTTCCCTTCATCTGCTGGCTCTGCAAGGGCCCCACTAAAACCCCAGATGAGGGGCGCCTGGGTGGCTTAGTTGGTTAAGCGTCTGACTTTCACTCAGGTCATGATCTCGCAGTTCATGGGTTTGGGCCGCATGTGGGGCTCTGTGCTGACTGCCAGCTCAGAGCCTGGAGCCTGTTTTAGTCTGTGACTCCCTCTCTCTCCAACCCTCCCCTGCTCACGCTGTCTCTCTCTCTCTCTCTCCTAGAAATAAATAAAAAAATTTAAAAAATTAAAAAAAATAAATAAAACCCCAGATGAGTTTGATTGGAGGAAAGAAACTTTGTCTTGGAAATAAGTGTAACACACTTGCTTTCCTAAATCCCAAATGCAGCCTCAAATGCAGAAGTAATGTTTTTTAAAAGCTTTCGGAGTGTATGATTAAACCTGTTGTGTGGTTTGTATTCTGGGCACTAATAACATTGTGATTTCTACTTTATATTTTTATGGCTTTTTGGGGGGCCCCACAAACATCTTTCAAATAAATAACTATGGTCAGCAATTCAGAATCCTATGGAGAACTTGTGGGCCCAGGAATTGACAAGAGTCATGAGGAAAAACGGGCTTCCCAAACCGCGTCCTCATCTCCGTCCCTCACCGTCCTGCTCCTTGGGCGATCTTTCAAAAAAGCGGTCCCTTAGGGTGTCTGGGCTGCTGAGTCGTTAAGAGTCCGCCTTCAGCTCATGGTGCGTGTGGTTTCGAGCCCCGTATCGCGGGCTCTGTGCCAACAGCTGGGAGCCTGGAGCTGCTTCGGGTTCTGTCTCCCTCTCTCTGCCCCTCCCCCGCTCGTGCTCCCTCTCTCTCTCTCAAGAATTAAACAAAAAACTTTTTTAAAAAAGCAGTCCCCTTTTCTTTCTTCTCCTCTTTCTCCTCTGAGTTCCTCCTCACAGCCTATAAACATCCCAAGTTCCTCTCATGTTGGAAACAAAACAAACCCAAACCCTCCCCCCACCTCCCCACCCCCTCATCTCGTGTCCTTTCTGCTCCTCTCCCTCCCTCCATCTCTGCCTCCTCAGCAAAACGCCCAGACGGCCCTGTCTGCAGAGCCTCCACTTCCTCCCTCCAAGCCTCTCGCTCCTGTCCCGCCCCCGTCCCCGTCCCCGCCGCCAGGGTGGGTGGCCAGGGTCTCGCCCTGTCCTCCGCTCCCCAGCTCCACTACCTGCTCCCTAGTCCAGCCTCACCTTGCTTCAGGCGGGATACCGAGCTGTGACCCCCCGCCCCCCGCATACCTGCTTTTCAGGTCATTTTAGACTTGTCTTTTAGAAGAGGAACATTAAAAAATAAAACGGATGAAGGGTTAATGAGAAGTACCTTCAACTCTGCCCCTCCCCCTCATGCTGTCTCTCTCAAAAATAAACATTAAAAAAATTTTTTTTGAAAACAACAAAAAAAGGAAGTATCCTCAACTCCAGAGTAATTCATGAGCTCTTAGACCATTCTTTTTTCTCTCCTCAAAAATAGTAAAACTTCTCCAGAGAGACTTCTGCCCTTCCAATGTCACGAGGACGTCCCCGACGGCCGCCTGCGGGTCACCTGACGTCGGGGGGAGGGCGCGCGGCTGCGGGAGGCGCGCGGCGCGACACCGACGGGCGGACCCGCGTCGGCCCGCGCGCGCGGACTCGGCAGCGTTCGGCGTCGGTCGCTCGGAGACGACCCACGTCCCGTGTCGCGCCCTCCCTGGAAGGTGTTCCGTCTAGACTTAGTTACGTCTTTGACACACATCCACTCCACGTTCAGGTATTTTCAACTTTCTAAAAGATCTGTTTTGAAAACGGGATGGTGGAGGAAGTCGGCTTCTGCCTGGCGGTCGGGGGGGCTGGCGAATGCGCGCTTCGCAAAACAACGCTCAACGCAAAAGCCGGTAAAGCGAGTAAGGACGGCGGAGCCTAAGGACGCCGCTCCCCCCGCTCCCCCGACGTCTGCAGGCGGCGCGCGCCCCGAAGCCCCGCCTGGCGCCGCACTGGCCCCCGGCCCGCTACCAGGCTTTCCGGGAAAACGCCCCTATAGACGACGGGTAGCTGGGGTCTAGCGGGACAGACCCGAGAGCCCGCCTCAGCCATGGAGCCCGCCGCGACGAAGACGCACGGCTGCAGGAAGCCGGGCGCGGAGACCCGGACGGCGCGCACCCAAGAACCCTCCAATCCCATCCACCCGCCCCCGGTCCAGGCCCCGCCCCGCAGCAGGGAGCCAATCAGCTCGCTCCCTACCGGATACGCCACACCGTGGGGGCGGGCCAGCACCCGGCTCAGCTCTGCCGCGAAGTCCCTCCCCGGCAAGCCCGCCTCTTCCGACGCCACGCCTGCGCAGACAGTCACGCCCCGGGTCCTGCTTCGGCTCTGCGCGCGCGCGCCGTGGCAGAACTCCCGTGAGGCAGTGCGGGCGCGGAGCGCGGCGGCAGCCTTCCGAGGGGCGCGAACGGAGCTTCCGGAGGTGAATGGCTCCGGCCTCGCCGTTCTGGGTGTTTCGGGGCGTGAGGCTGTGGGAGCGGCGCCGATCCACAGCTGTCTTTTCTTTACAGGCACCCCGAGGAATTCTCTTCAGGCGCGCGAGTAGCCGTCGGCGCGACGTATCCGCGGTCTGCAGTGCGCGGGGCAGGGGGCAGGGGCCGAGGGGCGAGGGCGGGGAGCACGAGTGGGGGTGGGAGGTGAGCATAGGTGGGAGCGCGGCGCGGGCGGGAGAGTGAGTGAGGGGGCGTTCGGGCGGGGGCGGGGCTGCGTGGCGGGAGAGCGAGGGCGGGGGGGCCTCGGGCGGGGAGGGGGCGGGGCTCGGGCGGGGGCGTGGTCTCCGGCGGGGCGGGGCCTCTGGCAGGTGCGCGACTGCTGGGACGCTCCAGGTCGCTGCGGAGCTCCGCTGGCCCCTCGCGCGAGTCTGGGGTTTGTGCAGTTTGCCTTTCACGCCAATTCGGTGGCTTTTGTGGTGTGTTTTATTGACGTGCATCCGTGTCGTAACTGAATTACACAGAAAACAAAAGCAGAGGCTTTTTCGAACGTGTTACGCATATTCTTAATCTGCGTGGCTCGTCTCCGTTCCCGAAATTCTCTTCATAGAGTCCGTGCGGTGATTCAGCGGTGCGTTTGTGGCGAAGTAGCAAATGCCGGAAGTATTTTTACTTCGTGTCCGCCTCGTTCTTTGGTGCTTCTGATCTGAAGTTGAGGGCACTTGGTTTGGGGGGTTTACTGGGTGTTTTGCTGTAGGTTTTTTTTTTTTTTAAGTCTAATTAGTTTATTAGTTATTGTAGTTTTTAGGTGTGCACCGTGATGCCTTGACCTTTCTGTACACTGCGAAATGGTTGCCGCGTTCAGGCCGTTTACCACCCATCATCCTACAAAGTTACTTCTTTTTTTTTTTTTTTTGGTGAGAACTTTTAAGGTCAGTTTGAGAGTGATTCTTAAATCTTAAGCCTGGTTTTCTCTGCACTAGGTTCATCGTGACTGGACGTTGGTTCTTGTGTGATTGGCGATTGCTAGTGGAATCATCGAGGTAAATATTCTTAACTGTTCGTCAAGGACATTACCGTATTTATTTCTGTTTGCTTACTTAGGAAGGGCAGGGAAAAGAGACTGCTTAGCCACAGGCTGGCTTGGATTTGTTTAGATACACGATGTGTTTTAAACCACTTTATCTTTGGAAAAAATAGGATTTTCTTGGTAATTAGGTTTTCATTATTTTTGCAGTGTTCTAAGTAATACTCTGATTGTTTATTTTGTTTTGTTTTGTCTCTATCAAACATTTCAGCTGCATCTACGTCAGGTTAGATGCTTCCCGGATATTTTGTGATATTTATGTATATTGTCCTTTTACAGATACAGTTGTCTTATTAGTTGTCTTATTTGTGGTCTAATGCTTGTTTTTTCCTCCCCAGGAGAAGTCATAGATTCTAAAAATATTTTTTCTTTCTCTATGAACTTAACATAAATTTAGTTTGTTATTTGGGTTTATTTTCTAAATATCCACACAATAAACCGATATCAGTTACCAAAAAATTGCAGTAAACCATGAGCTGTGGAAAAGAGTTTGTGGAAACACTAAAAAAAATTGATTATCCCAAAGCTGATACTCTTAATGGGGAAGATTTTGACTGGTTGTTTGAGACTCTTGAAGATGAATCATTTCTGAAGTGGTTTTGTGGGAATGTGAATGAACAGAATGTATTGTCTGAAGAAGAATTGGAAGCTTTTAGCATTCTTCAAAAATCAGGCAAACCCATCCTAGAAGGAGCAGCTCTGGATGAAGTTCTTAAAACCTGTAAAACTTCTGATTTGAAAACCTCTACCCTGGATGACAAAGAGCTAGAGAAATTGGAAGCTGAGGTTCAAACTCTGCAGAAATTAAAGACCCTAAAAATTCAGCGACGTAATAAATGCCAGTTGATGGCTTCAGTAACAAACCACAAATCTCTGAGGTTAAGTGCTAAAGAAGAAGCAGCCACTAAAAGGCTGAAGCAGAGTCAAGGAATTCTAAATGCTATGAACGCGAAGATAAATAATGAACTTCAAGCTCTTACTGATGGAGTTGCTAAACTGATGATGTTTTTCAGACATTCTGATTTGGATCAAGGGACAAATCCACTGGTGTTTTTATCTCAGTTTTCCTTGGAAAAATATCTAAGCCAAGAAGAGCAAAGCACAGCAGCGTTAACTTTATATACCAAAAAACAATTCTTTCAGGGTATACATGAAGTAGTTGAAAGTTCAAATGAAGAAAATTTTCAGCTTTTAGATTTACAAGCACCATCTATTTGTGATAATCAAGAAATTCTTGAGGAGAGACGGCTAGAGATGGCTAGGCTGCAGCTCGCATACATTTGTGTTCAACATGAGTTAATTCACTTGAAAGCAAGTAATTTGAGCATGAAGTCAAGTATACAATGGGCAGAGGAGAATCTTCATAGCCGCACTAGCAAGGTAAACATGAGAAATGAGACTAACTTCGTATTAAAATTATTGTTAGTAATAGAGGGTATGTTAATACTGAAGTACTTTAGAAAGGGGATATAATACATACAGTTTCTTATTTTCTGTTCATGCTTAGTTTTGACGGGTCATTGTTTCTTTTCCTTTTTTTTTTTTTAAGTAATGTTTGTTTATTTTTGAGAGTGAATGTGACCAGGGCAGGGACAGAGAGAGAGGGGAACAGAGGATCTAAAGCAGGCTCTGTGCTGACAGCAGACAGCTGAACGCAGGGCTTGAACTCAAGAGTCGTGAGATGATGACCTAAGCCAAAGTCAAACACTTAACCGCCTGAGCCACCCAGGCACCCAGATGTGTCAGTGTTTTATACAAATAGATCTTCATATTACTAGAAGGCAGAAACAGTAATTCTAATCCAATCACATTAGCTAATTTTTTTAAATTTTTTTTTGAATGTTTTTTATTTATTTCTAGGAGAGAGAGAGAGACAGTGTGAGCAGGGGAGGGTCAGAGAGAGAGGGAGACACAGACTGAAACAGGCTCCAGGCTCTGAGCTGGCAGTCAGCACAGAGCCCGATGCGGGGCTCGAACCCACGAACCGCGAGATCATGACCCAAGCGAAAGTCGGACGCTTAACCGACTAAGCCACCCAGGTGCCCCACATTAGCTAATTTTAAACAAAAGTACTTTTTCTGACTTTGAAATTTCTATAGCTTCAGATTCAGAAAACACTGAAATTCCTTTTTCTTTTTATGTATGGGTGTTCTGCCTTGTCCGCTTCTTGTTTGATGCTTAATGAAGTCAGGGATCCAGGTCAGTGGACTGACACCCTGACTTTTTTATTGAGAATGTACGGATGTAGTGCACATAGTCCATCTGTACTCTTGGAAAGCTTGCTTTCTGGGTACTGTAACCACTAGATAATTAAGTGAAAATAGGACTAAAACTGAATACCAGCACCAAGTTAATTCCTATAACTGCCATAAACTTCAGAATAACATACCGAGTTTTGTCACTCTTTACAAGGGTTAAAATCATCTGACTAGGAGAATAGCTACTGGGATTATTGTGGTTTTAAGAAAAAATAGGGTACATTTGCATTCAGTGAGTAGTGTGCTAATTATTGATTTTTGTTAAGAGAGGCATGAAAAGAACTTTCTTTTGGTAGCTCTTACTGTACCTACGTGGTAGTAATAGCATTAAGATTTAGTCATTTACCTTTGGTTTAGTCCACGCTATCCTTTTTTTAAACTGTGATTTTGGCTTTTGTTAATATGAAATTAGTTTTTATTAGTGAGCGTGTTATTTGATAACCTAAAATTGAAAGTAAAAAAAATTTTTAAATTATTTCAACATCATATTGACTACTTTAAATGCAATTGCTTTCTCTGTGTAGGCTCTTGGCAAAGATAATTTGGATGCTAAAATTTCTAGCTTGAACAGTGAGATTCTGAAACTTGAAGAACAAATCACTCATGTAAAAGATAAAAGTTTGCCTGCTGTGGTAAAAGAGAATGCCCATTTATTGAATATGCCGGTTGTAAAGGGAGATTTTGATCTACAGATTGCTAAACAAGACTATTATACAGCAAGACAAGAGTTAGTTTTGAATCAGTTGATAAAGCAAAAAGCATCGTTTGAACTTCTGCAGTTATCATATGAAATTGAATTGAGAAAGCATTGGGATATATATCGTCAACTTGAAAATTTGGTTCAAGAACTGAGTCAAAGCAATGTGATGCTCCGCCAGCGATTAGAAATGCTGACAGATCCATCAGTATCTCAGCAGATAAATCCAAGGAATACCATTGATACCAAGGACTATTCTACTCATAGGTATGCTTCTGTGTTTCTTCAGTAATTCTTTTTGTTTTTGTAAAATACCATAAAGAGTTATAACTAAGATTGCGGAAATTTAAAATATTTTTTCACTCTGATTTTGGCCCTCTGTTCTTTTCTTTCATTTCTCTTGTATGAGACTCTTCCTTTTGAAAACTTTGCTCCCTTTTCCATTCTTGTTCGATCTGGAAGCAGCCGTGTTAGTGCTGGGCTGGGTGGGCTGGAGTAGTGAAAGTACACAAGGTCTTATGCACCATTGTTTAGATGTCTTATTTGAGATTGGAGCAGATTGGAGCAGGAGTTTACAGGGAGTTTGAATACAGCTTAGGGTGTAGTAGGTATTGCTGAGTAGAGAATTGATTGCATTTGGAGATGTCAGTAGAAAGAGAAGACTGACTTTATTTCTGTGCCTAGTCAGGTGAATCAGAAGGAATGCTAGCTTCGAACCTCTTCTGGATATCTAAGCAGTTGATGGTATAGGGATACTAAAATCGGAGGGCTAAAGTGGTCAAAGGCCTCAAAACTCTGACTCCTATTCCTCATTTTTCTCTAGGACTAGAGGAAAATTATCTAATCTTTTTGTTTTTTTATTAATGAGTTGAGGGGCATGGAAGGGGCTGCCCCATTGCACAATTTCAGAGGGTGTCATTGACATGAGCTAAGAATGCTTCCCCCTTGAAATTGTGTAGTCATATCCCACAAGAAAAAATTGGCAGCCTTGGACTTGAACCAGTTTTATGAAGTCTATTGCAACTTGTTAAAATAATAAAATAATTTTAAAAATCTGTGTTTTTGAATTCGAAGAAAAAGAGCAAACCCTTTTTGTCAGAAATGTGTAGAAAATGCTGCCTCACATTTTTCCATCTGTTCCAAAGGATTTTTCTTCTGTTAATGTTTGAAGTGTTAAATGGCCTCATGATCCATTAGGAATTTAATTTGACAATTAAATATATGTAAGACTGGAGTAGCAAGTTTACTATTTCTATAACTCTTTATTCACTATTTTTTACATTTTGTATTCTTAATTTTTCTTTTAAACCCACCACAATCCTATAAAAATAGATATGTGATGTGAAAGTTAAGTCTCAGAGGTTGACTTGACCTGGGCCTGAAAAGATAGCCAGAACGTAGACCTAGGTCTTCTGTTTCAAGTTCCTTGTTATTTCCACTACATCAGTTATATTCTGTGGAAGAGATGTTTTCTTGGGAGGTGTCTCTGAAACATGCTTTGTTTGAAGTAAGCTAATGACAGTTAAAAAGTATTTTATATTTAAAACTTGGGAGATGAGAAAATGGGAATCAGATGTAGTAATTACAATATGTATTTCTGTAATAAGATGGTATTTTAGCTGGAATGTTTTTGGTTGCTTGATTTAGCAGCAGGTAGGTTAATTTTTTTCCAGGTTAATTTTTTTATGTTGTTATTTATCCCCAAAGATGCCCAGTGTAGTGGATTATTTGAAGACTGTACTGATTGAGAATTTTTTCTTATAATTTTTATTTTTACATTTTAGGCTTTATCAACTTTTAGAAGGAGAGAATAAGAAAAAAGAATTGTTTATAACCCATGGAAACCTGGAGGAGGTGGCTGCGAAATTAAAACAGGATGTTTCTTTAGTACAAGATCAGTTGTCAGTATCTACTCAAGAACATTCTTTCTTTCTGTCCAAACTGAATAATGATGTAGACAAGCTTTGTGATACTTTGTATCAAGGAGGAAATCAGCTTTTGCTTAGTGACCAGGTGGGTACTTATTTTTTTATATTCTAATTTTTGTTCACATATAAATATTTTTCAGATGGTTTTGACCAGTGTAAACAGAATTTTAAAAACTTACAAAATATTTTAGCCATAAAAGGATATGTAATATTTATACTAAGAATTTAAAGAAAAATAAAATTATCCCTGTTATTATTTTACCTGTCTTAGCAAATAGAGAATTATTATATTATATTTGAAGTTTTCTGGGATGGCATGCTTCTCCAAATCGCATTTTCCTTCCTTCAGCAAGGAGAACTACTAAGCTTGATTTTATTTGTATTTCTCTTATACATAGATATTCCTAGACTCTATATTGTTTAGTTTTGTATGTTTTTGAACTTTACGTACGGGGTGTTACTGTATTGTGTATATTCTTTAGAAACTTGCTTGTTGATTAATATTAAGATTTTGATATTCTTCCATGTTGACATATGTAAAGTTCTAGCTCATTTGTAGTTTTCTCTTTTATATAGTTAGTATTCTATTATATAAAATTCCACAGTTTAATTATCTGTTATGTTGACAGACGTTTCAGTTATTTCCAGTTTTTGTTATTGTAGATTATACTGTTATGGGTAGTCTGGTTGTATGTCTCACAGCTGTGCACGTCTGCATACATGTGCACACTCAGCAGTGGAGTTGCTGTATCACAGGTTCAGTTTTCAGGGTACATCAAATTGTGTTCCAGAATGGCTGTACCATATTACACCAGCAGTTGAGAGAGATGCTATTGATTCACATCCTTTTTCTCACATAGCGCTGATTTGTAACTTCTCTTAATCTCTACACTTAATCATTTGTAAGTGTACAATTAAGCGACTTTACGTACAAAAATATATTCACATGTTGTACAACGATGAATACTCTGCATTTCCAGAACTTTTTCATCATCCCAAGTAAAGACTCTGTACCTGTTAAACAATAACTTTCACTTCTTCCTCCTCAGCCAGTGGTACCTTCTATTCCCCTTTCTGTCTTCAATGAATTTGCCCACTCTTGTTACCTACTATAAGTGAAATCATACATTTGTATGATTAAGTTTTATCCATATTGTAGCATGTTAGAATTTTATTCCTTTTAGGGCTGAGTAATATCCCGATTGTGTGTATATAGTACATTCTGTTTATGTTTGTTGATGGTCAGTTGGGTTGCTTCCACCCTTTGGCTGTCTTGAGTTATGCTGCTGTGAACATTGGTGTACACAGGTATCTGAGTCCCTGTTTTTGTTTTTTGGGGGGTGTATACCTAGGAAGTGGATTGCAGGATCATATAGCAATTCCGTGTTTAACTTTGTGAGTAACTGCCTAATTTTTGCATAGTGACTGTACCATTTTTAAAATTTATTTATTTATTTAATGTTTTATTTCTTTCTGAGAGAGACAGCATGAGCAGGGGAGGGTCAGAGAGAGAGGGAGATACAGAATCTGAAGCAGGTTCCAGGCCCTGAGCTAGCTGTCAGCACAGAGCCTGATGCTGGGCTCAAACTCACGAACCGTGAGATCATGACCTAACCGACGAAGCCACCCAGGCGCCCCTGTTTATTTTTTTAATTTACATCCAAGTTAGCATATACTACAACAGTGATTTCAGGAGTAGATTCCTTAATGCCCCTTAACCATTTAGCCCATCCCCCCTCCCACAGCCCCTGCAGCAACCCTCTGTTCTCTGTATTTAAGAATCTCTTAGGTTTTGTCTCCTTCCCTGTTTTTATATTACTTTTCCTTCCCTTCCCTTACATTCATCTGTTTTGTATCTTAAATTCCTCATATGAGTGAAGTCATATGATATTTGTCTTTCTCTGACTGACTAGTTTCGCTTAGCATAATTCCCTCTAGTTCCATCCATGTAGTTGCAAGTGGCAAGATTTCATTCTTTTTGATCACTGAGTAATACCCCATTGTGCATGCATGCCACATTTTCTTTGTCCCTTCATCCGTCGATGGACTGTTGGTCTCTTTCCATGCTTTGGCTATTGTTGACAGTGCTGCTATAAACATTGGGGTGCATGTGCCCCTTCGAAACAGCACACCTGTATCCCTTGGATAAATATTTAGTAGTGCAATTGCCAGGTCGTAGGGTAGTTCTATTTTCAGTTTTTTGAGGAACCCTCCATACTGTTTTCCAGTGTGGCTGCACCAGTTTGCATTCCCACCAGCCGTGCAGAAGAGATCCTCTTTCGTCACATCCTCACCAACATCTGTTGTTGCCTGAGTTGTTAATGTCAGCCATTCTGACAGGTGTGAGATGGTATCTCATTGTGGTTCTGATTAGTATTTCCTTGATGATGAGTGATGTTGAGCATCTTATTGTGTGTCTGTTATGTGTCTGCATGTCTTCCTTGGAAAAGTGTCTATTCATGTCTTTTGCCCATTTCTTCCACTGGATTATTTCTTTTTTGGGTGTTGAGTTTGATAAGTTCTTTATAGATTTTGGATACTAACCTTTTGTCTGATATGTCATTTGCAAAAATCTACTCCTGTTCAGTTGCCTTTTAGTTTTGCTGATTGTTTTCTTCCCTGTGTAGAAGCTTTTTATTTTGATGAGGTCCCAATAGTTCATTTTTGCTGTTGTTTCCCTTGCCTCTGGAGACGTGTTCAATAATAAGTTGCTGTGACCAAGATCAAAGAGGTGTTTGCCCGCTTGTTCCTCAAGGATTTTGATGGCTTCCTATCTTATGTTTAGGTTTTTTATCCATTTTGAGTTTATTTTTGTGTATGGTGTAAGAAAGTGGTCCATGTTCATTTTTCTTCATGTCACTGTCCATTTTTCCCAGCACCATTTGCTGAAGAGACTCAATTCCATTGGATATTCTTTCCTGCCTTGACAAAGATTGGCCATACATTTGTAGGTCCATTTCTGGGTTCTCTATCCCGTTCCATTGATCTGAGTGCCTGTTTTTGTGCCAGTACCATCTGTCTTGATGATTACAGCTGTGTAATAGAGCTTGAAGTCCGGAATTGTGATGCCTCCAGCTTTGGTTTTCTTTTTCAAGATCGCTTTGGCTATTTGGGGTCTTTTCTGGTTCCATACACATTTTAGGATTGTTCTAGCTCTGTGAAGAATGCTGATGTTATTTTGATAGGGATTGCATTTAATACAGAGATTGCTTTGGGTAGTGTTGACATTTTAACAATATTTGTTCTTCCTATCCAGGAGCATGGAATATTTTTCCACTTTTTTTGTGTGTGTGTCGTCTTCAATTTGTTTCATAAGCTTTATATAGTTTTCAGTGTATAGATTTTTCACCTCTTTGATTGGATTTATTCCTAGGTATTTTATGGGTTTTAATGCAAATTTGTATGGGATCTGTTCCTTGATTTCTCCCTTTGTTGCTTCATTATTGGTGTATAGGAATGCAACCAATTTCTGTGCATTGATTTCATATCCTGCGACTTTGCTGAATTCATAGATCAGTTCTGGCAGTTTTTTGGTGGAATCTTTTGGGTTTTCCATAGAATATTGTGTCATCTGTGAAGAGTGAAAGTTTGACCTACGCCTGGCCGATTTGGATGCATTTTATTCCTTTGTGTTGTCTGATTCTTGAGGCTACGACATCCAATACTATGTTGAATAACAGTGGCTAGAGTGAACATCTCTGTCTTGTCCTGACCTTAGGGGAAAACTCTGTTTTTCCCCATTGAGGATGATATTAGCAGTGGGTCTTTCATATATGGTCTCGAGGTTTGAGACTTTTATCCCTACTTTCTTGGGGGTTTTTATCAAGAAAGGATGCTGTATTTTGTCAAATGCTGTCTCTGCATCTATTGAGAGGATCATGTGGTTCTTGTCCTTTCTTTTATTGATGTGATGTATCACATTGATTGTTTTGCAGATTTTGAACCAGCCCCTGTATCTCAGGTATAAATCCCACTTGATTGTGGTGAATAATTTTTGTAACATATTGCTGGATCTGGTTGGCTAGTGTATTGTTGAGGATTTTTGCATCCATGTTCATCAGAGAAATTGGTCTGTAGTTTACTTTTTAGTAGAGTCTTTGTCTGGTTTTGGAGTCAAGGCAATGCTGACTTCATAGAAAGAGTTTGGAAGTTTTCCTTCCATTTCTATTTTTTGGAACAGCTTCAAGAGAATAGGTATTAATTCTTTAAATGTTTGGTAGAATTCCTCTGCAAAGCCATCTGGCCCTGGGCCCTTGTTTTTGGGAGATTTTTGATTGCTAACTTGATTTTTTTCTTTTTTAATTTTTATTTATTTCTAGGAGAGAGAGAGAGAGAGACAGCATGAGCAGGGGAGGGTCAGAGAGAGAGTGAGTCACAGACTCTGAAACAGGCTCCAGGCTCTGAGCTGGCAGTCAGCACAGAGCCCGACGTGGGGCTCGAACCCACGAACCGCGAGATCATGACCTATGCGAAAGTCGGACGCTTAACCGACTAAGCCACCCAGGCGCCCTACTAATTTGATTTCTTTACTGGTTATGGGTCCATTCAAGTTTTCTATTTCTTCCTGGGGCGCCTGGGTGGCTTAGTCGGTTAAGCGTCCGACTTTCGCATAGGTCATGATCTCGCGTGGGTTCGAGCCCCGCGTCGGGCTCTGCTGACTGCCAGCTCAGAGCCTGGAGCCTGTTTCAGAGTCTGTGACTCCCTCTCTCTCTGACCCTCCCCTGCTCATGCTGTCTCTCTCTATCCTAGAAGTAAATAAAAATATTTTAAAAAAAATTTTTTTTCTATTCTTCCTGCTTCAGTTTTAGTAGTTTACATTTCTAGGAATTTGTCCATTTCTTCCAGATTGCCCATTTTATTGGTGTATAATTGCTTATAATATTCTTTTATTATTGTTTGTATTTCTGCTGTGTTGGTTGTGATCTCTCCTCTTTCATTCTTGACTTCATTTTTTGGGTCCTTTTTCTTTTTGATCAAATTGTTTAGGGGTTTATCAATTTTGTTAATTCTTTCAGAGAATCAGCTTCTGGTTTCATTGATCAGTTTTTTTTATTTTGATAGCATTGAATTGTGCTCTAATCTGTATTATTTCCTGTCTTCTGCTGGTTTGGGTTTTATTTGCTTTTCTTTTTCCAGATGTTTAAGGTGTAACGTTAGGGTATATATCTGAAACCTTTATTCCTTCTTTAGGAAGACCTGGATTGCTATATGTTTTCCTCTTAATGACCACCTTTGCTGTGTCCCAAAGGTTTTATGCTGTAGTGTTATCATTTTCATTGACTTCCATGTACTTTTTAATTTGCTCTTTAACTTTTCGGTTAGCCCATTCATTCTTTAGTAGGATGGTCTCAGTTTCCAAGTATTTGCTATCTTTCCACATTTTTTCTTGTGGTTGATTTTGAATTTCATAACATTGTGGTCTGAAAATATGCACAGTACGATCTCGATCTTTTTGTATTTGTTGAGGGCTGATTTGTTTTCCAGTATGTGATCTGTTCTGGAGAACATTCTATATGCACTGGAGAAGAATGTGTATTCTTCTGCTCTAGGATGAAATGTTCTGAATATATCTGTTAAGTCCATCTGGATCCTGTCCAGTGTGTCATTCAAAGCCGTTGTTTCCTTGTTGATTTAGTAATTGTACCATTTTATATTCTCACCAGCAGTGTGCAGGGTTCCTGTTTCTCTATATCCTCGTCTACACTTTTTATTTTCCTTTTTTAAAAAATATGTAGGGGTGCCTGGGTGGCTCATTCGGTTGAGCGTCCAACTCTTGATCTCAGTTCAGGTCATGATCTGACAGTTGCGTGAGTTTGAGCCCCACATAAGGCTCTGTGCAGACAATGTGGAGCCTGCCTGGGGTTCTATCTCCTCTCTGTCCCTCCCGTACTCGCACTGTGTCCTCCCGCAAAATAAATAAACATTAAAAAAAGTTGAAATAGGGGCGCCTGGGTGGCTTAGTCGGTTAAGCGTCCGACTTTCGCTTAGGTCATGATCTCGCGGTTCGTGGGTTCGAGCCCCGCGTCGGGCTCTGTGCTGACTGCCAGCTCAGAGCCTGGAGCCTGTTTCAGTCTGTGACTCCCTCTCTCTCTGACCCTCCCCTGCTCACGCTGTCTCTCTCTCTCTCTAGAAATAAATAAAACATTAAAAAAAAAAAAGTTGAAATATATATATACATAATAGCCATCCTAATATGTGTGAAGTGATAACTATGATTAATTTTTTAAAAATCTATTACTAATTTTGTCTTTTAGTTGTATTAATTTAGTAAAAACCTCCTATGATGGTAGATTTGAAAATTTGTTGTAGGGACGCCTGGGTGGCTCAGTCGATTGAGCATCCGGCTTCGGCTCAGTTCATGATCTCACGGTTAGTGGGTTCGAGCCCCGCGTTGGGCTCTGTGCTGACAGCTCAGAGCCTGGAGCCTGCTTCAGATTCTTGTGTCTCCCTCTCTCTGCCCCACCCTTGCTCATGCTCTGTTTCTCTCTGTCTCAAAAATAAATGAACTATTAAAAAAAAATTTTTTTTTTAAAGAAAATTTGTTGTAGTTCTGTCAGTGTTTTCTTTATATTCAAGTCTATTTTATAAGTTAGAGTCGACCCTTGACCAACATGGGTTTGAACTGCTTGGGTCTACGTATATGCAAATTTTCTTCGATAAATAAATACAGTACAGTACTGTAAATGTATTTTTTCTTTATTTTCTTAATATTTTCTTTTTTCTAGGTTACCGAATTATAAGATTATAGTATATAATACATGTAACATATAAAATAGATGTTAATCAACTGTATGTCAACAGTAGACTCTCAGTAGTTAAGTTTTGGGGGAATCCAAATTTATATGCGAATTTTTGACTGCATAGGGGAGTCAGTGCCCTAACCGCCCTCCTGCAGTGTTAAAAGGTCAACTGTATAGCCAGGTTTAAAATTGTAGTGAATTGTTATTATGGTGGATTTGAATTGCAATGAGTTGAATCATTTAGTATTACATAATCACCTTCTCTATTCTTACTATGCTTTCTGCCTTAACGTTTTTTTGTCTGATACTAATCTTTTTTTTTTTTTTAATGTTTTATTTATTTCTAGGAGAGAGAGAGAGACAGCGTGAGCAGGGGAGGGTCAGAGAGAGAGGGAGTCACAGACTGAAACAGGCTCCAGGCTCTGAGCTGGCAGTCAGCACAGAGCCCGACATGGGGCTCGAACCCATGAACCGCGAGATCATGACCCAAGCGAAAGTCGGACGCTCAACCGACTAAGCCACCCAGGCGCCCCTGTCTGATACTGATCTTCCTATGCCATCTTTATTTTGGTTAGTGTTTGCAAAATATATGCTTTTCACTTTTCTTTACAAATCTTTTTATTCCTTTTTACTTAGCATTATGAAATACACATTTTCACTCTGAATAATTTTCTTAATTTTTAGTGTTGCAGTAATTTCTGCAATCAGTCCACTTGTTGGATGTTTTTTTTTATAGTATTCAGTTTTTTTCTTTTCTTTGCTCTTGAATGACATCATGTATACCTGGTGTATATAGTTTTTTTGTTGTCGGATACTTTCATTTGGGTGAATTCTCGGAAGTAGGATTATTGGCTTTCTTGGGTGTACACATTTTTGGGCGCGGCGGTGGGGAAGGAGCCTTTGATGTTGCCATATTGCTTTTCCGAGGAGTCGCACCTGTGTTTCATGCCACCAGCACTATTTAAATGTCTGCTAGACACTATTGACCATATGGTACACCATCATTTTATGAATTGCTAAAAAAAAAGAAAAACTGGGGCGCCTGGGTGGCTTAGTCAGTTAAGCGTCCGACTTTCGCTTAGGTCATGATCTCGCGGTTCGTGGGTTCGAGCCCCGCGTCGGGCTCTGTGCTGACTGCCAGCTCAGAGCCTGGAGCCTGTTTCAGTCTGTGACTCCCTCTCTCTCTGACCCTCCCCTGCTCACGCTGTCTCTGTCTCTGTCTCTCTCTCTCTCTCTCTCTCCTAGAAATAAATAAAACGTTAAAAAAAATTTTTAAACAATAAAACAAATAAAAAGAAAAAGAAAAGCTTTACATTAAACTGACACAATGCTTTTTTATTTTGAATTTTTATTGAATACTTCCTAGAAGATATCTTTTAGGTGCAGGTAGACATAGATTTTTATCATACCACTTTTTTTTTTTTAAGTTTTTTAAATATCGTATTACTCTTGAACATGCACATTAGAAGGAATAAAATAAGCCAATTAAAATAGCTAGGGTATTTCAAAGCCTTACACTTAACATGCAATTCTTCTGTGATACTATTTTTTTTTTCAGTTTATTAGAGAGAGAGAGAGAGAGCAGAGAGAAAGGGAGCAAAGAAATCCCAAGCAGGCTCCAGGCTCTGAGCTGTCAGCACAGAGACCAATGTGGGGCTCAAACTCATGAGCTGTGAGATCATGACCTTACCCAAAGTCAGATGCTTAACCAACTGAGCGCTTCTTCTATGTTATTTTTTGACTCAAAGTTGTGTCTTTATTTTTCTACACTATACGTTAAGAATGTTGATGATAGTGGGGCACCTGCGTGGCTTAGTCGGTTAAGCGTCCAACTTTCGCTTAGGTCATGATCTCGCGGTTCGTGGGTTCGAGCCCCGCGTCGGGCTCTGTGCTGACAGCCAGCTGAGAGCCTGGAGCCTATTTCAGAGTCTGTATCTCCCTCTCTCTCTGACCCTCCCCTGCTCACGCTGTCTCTCTGTCTCTCCTAGAAATAAATAAAAATATTTAAAAAAGAAAAAAAAAAGAATGTTGATGATAGCAAAAAAGGAAAAAAATTCCTTAATACCCCAATAAAAAATGGGCTAAAAACTTAAGTAGAGATTTCTCCAAAGATATGCAAAGGGTCAACAGGTTTATGGATAATGCTCAGTTTCACTCATCATCAGGGAAATGCAAATCAAAATCACATTGAACAGGAGGGGAGAGGGACGCCTGGGTGGCTCAGTCGGTTAAACGTCCAACTTCGGCTCAGGTCACGATCTTAACGGATTATGGGTTCGAGCCCCATGTCAGGCTCTATGCTTACAGCTCAGAGCCTGGAGCCTGCTTCCGATTCTGTCTCCCTCTCCCTTTGCCTCTCCCCCCTCGTTCTCTCTCTCTCTCTCTCTCTCGCCCTCAAAAATAGACATTAAAAAAAGAAAAACCCACAACAAACAATTGCCTTACACCTCTTAGAATGGCTAGTATCAAAAAGGAAAACCAAAAAGTGTTGGGGAATGTTGAGAAATTGGAACCCTTGTACACTGTTACTAGGAGTGCAAACTGGTGCAGCCGCTGTGAAAAATACTATGGAGATGCCTCAAAAAATTAATGATCCATATGATCCAGTACTTCCACTTCTGAATGTTTAAATAGAAGAATTGAAATCAGGATCCTGAAGAAGTATTAGCACTTATACAGTCATTGTAGCACTATTCACAATAGGCAGGTATGGAAACAATCTAAATGTCTGTGGAGAAGTGGAAAGAGAATGTGGTATGTACATACAAGAAGTTATTCAGCCTTAACAAAAAGAAATCCTGTAATATTTAACAACATGGATGAACCTTGAGGAAATTATGCTAAGTGAAATAAGCCAGTCTCAAGGACAAATAATGTATGATTCCACTTAAAATGATATCTAAAACTGTCAGACTCTTAGAGGCAAGGAGTAGAACGGTCATTACCAGGGATTGGGGAGGGGAAAATGGGATGTTAATCAGCAGATAAAAAGTTTCAGTTATGTAAGTACATAAGTTTTAGAGATAATGCTGTACAATATTATGCCTAATTTAACAATACTGCATTGTACTCTTAAAAATCTGTTAACAGGGGAGATCTCATGTTAAGTATTCTTACTACAGTAAAAAAAAAATTTTTTTTTTGAATATTGCTGATAGAGGATTTCTTATGAGTGGTTAATAGTAGTTACAAGATGTTCTGAATTAGAAAATGATACAGATGTCAAATATCTTAAAATGTGAAAGATTGCATTCTAGAGTCACTGAAGTATGATGATTTCACTGTAATTCACTGGGTATCATTTAATATTTTTCTTTAACCCAGTGAAATGTAAAAATGCCATGCAAATAAATTTTAACTTGCATTTTTGTTGTTAATAAATGTGGATATTTTTCAGTGTTGTAGGAATATTATTTTAGTAACTGTTAAGATCTTGAGTGTTGAAATTAAAGGTGAGATTGTAGTTTCTCATTGAAGTTTACCAAGTGTTTCCTCAAAGGAAGGCCACTTAATATAGATATTACTTGATTTTGTTAAAATGTAATTGCAGAAGTACTGTTCTCTGGAACTGGCATTTATGATGCATGTTAAGCAGTTATTCTTGAACTTGTGTATGAGAATCACCAGGGAACCTATTGGATTTTGAGTAATGTAGCGTAGAGTGAGGTGTAGGACTCTGTATTTATCACAATAAATACAGCACATTAAGTTTTTTTGTGTATTTATCACAATAAATATCACAAACAGCCCATGTGATTACCATGCTCATGGACCATTTTGAGAAAGTGCAGAAGATTGAGACAGAGATGTGGATTTTCTCTTTGGGGATACTGGCTAGAAATTTCTAGAAGTAGAATACTTGATTAGAAAGCCATGGAAACTTGTAATAAACAGTTTTTAATTTTAGGAGGTGAGGGATTTGGGTGTATTAAATGTGAAGGGTTTTTGGCATGTCTAGGTTCTTGAGCAGGAGAATTACATGGTATATCTGGATTGTTGAATGTTACATGTAATTCTGTCTTCTGTAACAACGTGAAAAAAAAAATGGAGATTTTTGTTGAGGCGATTCTTTTTTATTGGTAATTGCTTCACTTCAAGGCTTTGTCAGTTCCTTTTTTATCTAGCATAGACTGAGATTAGGCTAAAAAAAGGTTTGATCAGTTGTAAGCTTCACGAAGGAGATGGTGTTCATTCTTTTACCTGTAGTCTCTAAAACAATGCTTGGCATGTAGTAGGCATTTAGTATTTGTTGAGTGTATGAGTATGCATAACAGTTTACATATCAGGTACACTTTAGGAGTAACAGTTTGCTCTGAATCTCTTCAAGTTATTTCTCCAGAGTTGTAATTGATTCTAACATAGAATTTATATTAAACCTTGGATTTTTAATTGAGGTTTTTTTGTCAAAATCGTTGGATTAATTATATCATTTAGATTCTTTCCATGTAAATCACATTTAAAATTTTTATAATTGCTATTACAAATAGAGCTTTTGTGTTAAAAGCATTTTTATTTTTCATTTAGGAGTTAACAGAGCAGTTTCACCATGTTGAATCCCAACTGAATAAGCTAAATCATCTTCTTACTGATATTCTTGCTGATGTGAAGACAAAAAGAAAAATTTTGGCATCTAATAAACTGCATCGAATGGAAAGAGAATTATATGTGTATTTTTTAAAAGATGAAGATTATCTGAAAGATATTGTGGAGAATTTAGAAAACCAATCAAAGATTAATGCTGTTGGTCTGGAAAATTGAAAACTATTAAAAATAGAATCTTCACTACCTATGCTGTGTTTTAATGTTTTATATATTAGGAGGAAATTATAGCTAATAAACACTACTAAAATTTTAAATGTGAGGCCAATGGGACATTTCATTTAATTAATTCAAATATTATATCTGTTTGGTTTTTTTTCCTTGTATACTATGTTTATTCAGAGTACCAGTGCTTTCTATCACTTGAACATTTGCTTGGTGGCACCTAGTTCTGATAACTTTTTACTTACAGGGAAAAAGCATTTTTATGTAGTGCAAGTTACTTCTTACTAGAAAGTTCAGTCTCTTACTTTTTTTTCTAGAAATAGAAAATTTCTACTGTTAAATATTTTAAACCTTGTAGAACTTTGAATCAGCGTTGTTAAGCCCTAATAAGGGTTTGTAGACTTTATTATATTGTAGACCTTAATATGGAATAGCCAAGTCCTCTCATATTTGACTATAAAGTAAAATATGCAGATTGTACCCCCCAGTAATTCCCTGCTGTAGACTTTGAGACTCTGACTGTTCGTATTTATACCACAAAGAATGTTGAATGTCCATTGGCCATTATTCATTTCAGCATCTGGGTCCTAGGGACTTAGAATTTCTGCAAGACATCTTAGTGCTTTGACTTCAGTGTGACACATTATGATTGATTTTTAAATGAAACTTGTAAATGCCATAGAAGTGGTTGCTCAAAGTATGTATAATCTATTTTATCTATTCTCTGGAGTGAAAGTACTTAAATGCTAGATTGTATCACTTGGGTTATAAGTGTATTATTTGGACCATTAGAAATTATTTTGAGTGGGATAAAATAATTTGAAGTAGCTTATTAATCAGTCATGACGTCAAGTGCTTCTTGAGTATTTGATTTAAGTGTGGCCTGTGTTATATACTGTGTAAGCTTTATAGAGGAAAGGGAAGATCTAGGTATTCAAGGAATATTCCTTATTCAAGAATATTCATGCTCCAGAATAGATTACTTTTTTAATATGGTAATCTAGTCTAAAAACTACATATTTTAGGTGGCCTTTGTGGAAATTTTTAGCTATAACCATCAGAAAATGGGTATGCTTAGTTAACCAATAAGGCCTGATAATTTTTATAATCTGTTGAACAAAATTATTTTGCCTATTATTATATTTGTGCATTCTTTAAAAATTTATATTTATGAAGTAAATCTGGATAAGCTTGAAAATTTGTAATAATAAATTTTGTCTAAGATTTTGCTGTTAGTTCCTCATGGGTGACTTTTATTCCTTTTAGTGGAAAGAGAATTTACTTAATATTTTTTTTCTCCAGTAATGTGCAAAAATATGTCACCTGGTTTCCTGGCTCATGGAACAGCAAATTCTGTTTAGATTAGTGCCATATGTGTTAGCTCTCTGACCAGCTACTTGGTGATTTGTACTGTCCCTTCCAGACCCACTCAGCCCACGGGCCAGTACAGCTCAGTGGTGTACACGAAATGATGTCAGGTTGTGTGTCTGTCATAACTACCGAAGTCTATTTATTAAAAATGTTTGTTACTAGATTTGTATAATTGAAGATTATATATAACAGCCATTTGTTTCAGAGCTCAGGAAGTATATGAATAGATTGCTTGCTTCAAAATTGGTTAACAAGAAAATGTATTCTTTGTTACCTGGTTACCATAATATTCCAGTTGAGTCTCTAACCATTTTGCCTCCTTCTTGCTGTTGTTGTATTGGTAATTACGGAGGTAATTGATCCCTATTTTATGTGGTCATTAATAGAGAGTAATTTTTATGAATTTCTCCATATATAACATTTTTTCAAATAACTTCTTAATTTTGAAATAAAATTAATATATGGATATTATGTTTATCTTATGTTTAGGATTTATGAAAATGGAAAATTATGAGGCATTTGTAGGCATTGATCCCTGTAAGATACCGCTCTCCAGTGTTGCTCAGAAGATTATGTCTGCTCTGCACTCAGGTGACTTAGTGGAGTCTAAGCAATGGAGAGGGAGTGAAAAGAGTGAGTAATTTTTCTGAGTCTATCTGTCTAGTTACCTTAACTAAGGCTTGAAAATGAACCACCAGAATTATTCTAAGGAACCTTACGTTGTATAGGGAGGCCAGCTACTCTTGGTTTCCTCTCATTCAGTGATGACTGAGCTGCTGCTCGCTAAACTTCACATTTTCTTAGTCCTTAATGCTTTAAAATGTAGCACTCTCTTCCTTGTTCCAGGCATTTATGCCAAACATTTGCTGAGAATCTGCACTGGGTGTGTAAGTGACCTCGGGAGAGATGGGCCCTTTCAAAATGCCCCTGGCTTCAGCCTTAGCTCTTGGGTCACTGAACGTACATTGACAAAGTATTTGCTTACTAGGTGTGGTGGACAAGAGAAGTGTTTTTTAACAGAGTGTGTATTATGCTGCCGGAGAAATGAATAAACTCCTAGGTGGCAAAGATCAACATATCTGTGTATATGTGTTTTTGACATCATACATGATGTGACATAAACTCAAGTGTGACTGAAATATTTGGAACACCAGTTATTTTTTTACTAGCAAAGTTTTCTTTTTTTATATTTAAGTTTGGGCCAATTTGTTGTTTCTTTTCTACAGAGTAAGTTATCTATGATTGAGATACAATTGAGTAATTGTGATGAAATACTTGAGAGTATTGACAAATTGTGCAAAAGCTATATATGTGCAGTTTCTTTTTTTTTTTGAATATAGCTTAGTAAAAGTATATTTGGAAAAATTGAGGAAAATTAACTAGGAATTAGATATCGATATTATGGAACTATTGTTGATTTTCATAAGTGTTATAATATTATGGTTATTTGGCAGAATGGATT
>JAESUZ010004683.1:0-16872 GCA_017311185.1 Proteles cristata cristata
ATATATCACATATAATATGTGCATATATCTCATTCATTCATCTTTAATATACTCATATTCAATGTAATTGTTTTAACGGACTTAATTTTCTTTTGCTAGAGGATGAAAGTCAATAAAAAGGTTTATACTTTTTTTTGAAGTTTGAGAGAGAACAAGCACATACAAGCAGGGAAAAGTCAGAGAGAGAGAGGGAGAGGGAGAGAGAATCCCAAGCTGTGAATTCCTAAGCCAAGCCAAAGCACCCTCACCCTTAAATGGGTGAGGGGCAAAACAGGACTCAAAGTGGTGCAAGAGCCCCTACTCTGGGGCAGTGGAGTGAAACAGAAGGACACTAGAGCAGGTGACCTGATGTCCTGCGAAACTTCTCCCCCGAGGCAGGATGCCAATCCCTCCCTTTACATATGCTGAGGCCACAAATGGGCCCCATTCACCAGAACTCCCCAGGCCTCCTGCGCCGCACTGCAGCCGCGGACACGGACGCTGGTTGACGGGCCTCCGTCTGGACGGGTGGGATTTGCCTGGGTGCGGAAAGGCGAAGGGGTGAACCCCGGGACGCTCCCTCCTGAATTCCGCAGGCAGGTCTTTAATTCGCTTGCTTGCTGGACCTGCCAACTGAAATCAGCGCGTGAGGAGTGAGCGCGGCTGGCTGGCGGAGGCTGGCCTGTCGCCTTCACCGTGGCCGCGATCAAGTGTGACGGTTTTAATGCGGTGCAAGTAATCCCGGGGGGAAAGGTGGAACTGTGGCAACTTGTTCGCTTCCAAGATTAGGCTTCCAGACGTGCCCGAAAGGCGCGAGATGGGCGGGTCCCCGGGTCTCTGGGCCACGACCGGTGCGGAGCTGCGGGGCCGTGCTGCCTGTGCATTGCACATTCTCACTCGGGGCCGTCAAGCCGTCATCCTCAGCTCTAATTACCCCTTTTCCAGCTTCCTCTCTAACCGGCATCACACGCTGTGTAAATCTACTTCCTGATGCACATCCTCCATCGCCCTCTTGCTGACCCCAGTACCCAGGATGCTGCGTTAAACACACTCAGAGCCCCGGACTTGATTCTCAATGCTGTGCAAGTGGGCGCGCCGCCGCCGTTCCCTTCCCTCCTTCCTTCTCACGTCCATGCTTCATCTACGCAAATATGGTCCACCTAAGACCTAAAACTGCATTGCACGGTACACATTCTGGCCCCTTCAACATCAGAAGTGAGTTTTCTTTGCCTTAATCCCCTCCTTTGGTAAGAGGCAGGATTAACAGTACAATGAAATGTTGCCATTTCCAATGACCAGGACAGAGCTAGAGATTAGAACGGTAATCAAAATAAGTCAAAGAGAGACAAATACCATTTGATCTCACTCGAATGTGGAATTTAAGAAACAAAACAAATGAGCAATGGAAACAGAGAGAGAGAGAGAGAAACCCAAGAAACAGATTCTTAACTATAGAGAACAAACTGATGGTTACCAGAGAGGGGATGGAAGAGGGGATGGATGAAATAGGTGATGGTGAGGAAGGATGCACTTGTACTAATGAGCACTGGGTGTTGTATGCAAGTGCTGAAACACTATATTGTACACCTGAAACTAATAGAGCATTCTAGGTTACCTACACTGGAATTAAACTAAAACTTAATAAAACAAAAATATTAGGAAAAAATAGGATTAGTTACAGGAAAGCCAGACTCGACAATAAACCAAATTCTTCCACATTCTACATTTTCTTAAAAAGATTACTAAATGCATACTGCTAATCACATCATTTTGTGTACCTAAAAAAGTGAGAGAGAGAGAGAGAGAGAGAGAGAGAGAGAGAGAATCAAGATGTTGTTATCCACCGCTTATTACAGATTATAGGATTAAGTTAGAAAGAATCTCACTGCAGGGAAATGGCAAAAGAAAAAAACAAAGAAGCCTAATATCGTTATTATTCAACAGAGACAACAAATAAAGAAAACAGAGTTTAAGCTTTTCTTCCACAGAACTGTAAAAGCAATTTGACAGATTTTTACAATCCAATTAGCTGGGTTTTTTTTTTTTTTTTTACACCAATCAAAAGTTCAAACTCCACCTGTAAGTACATTTCTGAAACCAAAGAAGTCACCGAATGGCAGAATCTCCCTGACACAGACAGAAAAGAAAAGGGGCTCAATAATCTCACAGCCGTGGGTTCCTAATCATGAAATTCTGGGTTTCTGCCTGGGCTGTGCTGCCTTCTGCATAGTACCCACCACTCCCACGGGACATCATACGCTTTACACCCGAGCCATCTAAACAGGCGTCCTTTCCCAGTATGACTTTGAAACCTTGTTGGTCATGCTACATGAATCCTAGCCTACAAAGTAGAATACATGTTCTTGTGCCTCAGCAATGGATTTGTTCATTTTGAGGTGTTTCAAGGAATAAATTATATCCCTGCATAATGCAACCTAACAATTCCACGCCTCATTGTGCTCTTTATACTGAATGCACTTGTCCTCCAAGAGAGGGGGTTTGAAAGTTCACAGCTTCAAATCTCCAAACCGCAGGAATTGATATTATCTATCCAACAAACATGGCGTGACCTGGGGAAGTGACAAGGAAAAACAGGTCGGCCTTTTGCTGAAAATACATAGCATTTAAATTTCTGTAAGTCTCCATCATTAAAGAAGAAAATGATTTTTCTTTTAATTTACACTAGCAGTTTTAAGTGGTGCAGTAGAAAACAAAATGTTCTTACCGTTTTTTAAATTATATTGGCACACCTCGTGATTTACTTTTTTTGTGTCCTATAATACAGCTAGCTGGTCTAAAACTTCCATTATCCTTCAATAAATATGGAAATTAGCTAATTATGAATATTTACTAAAGTGAGAATAAAAGTTCTTTGGAGAACTTGTGATGAACTGAGTTTTGTAGGGAAACAAGCAGAACAAACTAAAAGCTTAATGAGACGTTATTTTGTCTGCTAATGCAGATAAAGCTGCCCCTAGTAGGAGCCGGAGGTCTACTCTTAAATGCAGCTACAGAGAAAACTTGATTATAATGTAAATGATATAATTTTAGCTCGTAAAGGAAGCACAGATAATTGAAATCTTTAGATCATTTCCATAATTTATTTTAGATATTCATCTCTACCTTTTCCCAAATTAAATGTTGTGCCGTATCTATAGTGTTGTAACTCTGGAATCTAAATATCATGATAAGGGAGGGACCTGGATTTAATTTTTAGAATCGACGAGCCATTCAATCATTTATTCCGAAGATACTCCCAGAGCACCTACTCTATGCCACACGTGCTTTGGGGACAGAACTGGAAGACGTTCACAACCGGAGCCCTAACACAGGTTCCCGCTCACGGGTCTGGAGTCGGCACTCTTTATTTTTCCAAGTCCGACAGCCACCCCAATCTCCTTTGCCCTACAGCTGCCTGGGAGGTGTGACCTGTGGCTGGGATGGAGAACTTCCTCTTTGAGAGGAGGTCTCAGGGGGTGGGGGGGTGAACCTGCCAATGCTGTCTGCGTCTCTGCCCCCAGATGCAGTGACAGAGCAGATCAACCGGGCAACTTGGATTCAAAATACCACAGTTTGGGCTTTTCTCTAAGTTCATTTGCATATCAGGAGATGCTAGTATTCTAAGAATAACCCAAATTTCTGGTATCTTCCTTCACTCTATCTCCTTCCATTCCAGCTAGGTAGTGACTTCCCAGAGGACTCTGCAGCACGGCTTGCTGAGTAAGAACATGCTTCAGAGGGGAGAAGACAGAAATGCTGTTTTCTGTTTGTGCTATCTTGGACATGTTATATAGTATTCTATTTGTTTTGTTGTGGTGGTGGTGGTGGTTGTTTTAAAATGTTTATTTGAGAGAGAGAGATAGCGTGAGCAGAGGAGACAGAGAGAAGACGACACAGGTCCAAGAGGGAGGGAGACACAGAATCCGAAGCAGGCTCCAGGCTCTGAGCTAGCGGTCAGCACAGAGCCCGACACGGGGCTCGAACCGATGAACCAAGAGATCATGACTGGAGCTGAAGCCGGATGCTTAACCGACTGAGTCACCCAGGCACCTGTTTTTTCTTTTAATGAAGCCTAATTGACAAAATAGGCTACATGTGTTTAAAACAGTTCAAAAAGTTTGGGCACACTTGTATATCTGTATAGCCATGATCATCGTCTAGATGATGAATGTATACATAACCTCAAAAATGCTTCTCCATGCCTCTTTGCAACTCAGCATTCTAAGCCCCAGATATTTCATTTGTAAAACCAGCATGAACCTATTAATCTCATAATGTTTTAGTAAAGATTTACAAAGTTTAGGAGCACCTGGGTGGCTTAGTCAGTTAAGCACCCAACTCTTGGTTTTGAGTCAGGTCAGGAGCTCCCAGTCCCTGAATTTGAGCCCCATGTCGGGCTCCTTGCTGACAGTTGGAACCTGCTCGGAATTTTCTCTTTATGCCCTTACCCTGCTCATACTCTAAATAAACTTTTACAAATTCACAAAATTTAAAGGAGCACACTACGTAGCAGGAGATGGGTTTGTGTTAGATCCTTACCCCTACTTTGCATTTAGTGAATAAGAATGAATAATTTTTTTTTTTTTTTAAGTAGGCTTGATGCCCAGCACAGGGATTGAACTCATGATCTTGAGATCAAGACCTGGGCTGGGATCAAGAGTCAGATGTATAACCGAGCAAGCCATCCAGACACTTGTGAATAATCAAGTTCTGACTGACTGTACCATCTTCTGCTTCTCACTCTTTCCCCCTGCTAAATCAAATCTTTTCTCATGCTTATAACCAGAACAAGATTTTTATGTAAGCTCCACATGGGTTTGCTGAGCTAGCTTTGGAGGAGAGAACTGGGCAGTTGGAACTAATGTTTATAACAAATTTTAACTTGAGAAACAAGTGATGTCTTGTAATAGGAGTAGTATGTGACATGGAACGTCACAGTCATGACTGAGCCAATGGTTCCTGAAGTCTATCACTTTGATATACGAGTTCCTTAGATTACAAGCATATTTCCGGAACAAATTATGCTTGCAAACCAAGGTTTTACTGCATTTGAAAGTGTACCAGTGTTCATTGTAAATACATACATATTACACACTCTAGGGCAACCACTAAAGACAGTAAAAAAAATATAATCTGTGTTAAAGAGAAAAGTGAACTATGTAAAATATTCAAGTAAAATCACAGAAGGCAGAAAAAATTTGAAGACAAAATAAGCCAACAAACAAACAGTAACAAACAGGACAGATGTTAATCCAGTTATCCACCAATTAAGACAGATTGTCAGAGTGGGACAAGAAAGAAGACCTAGGTGTATGTTACCTATTCAACACCCATTTGAAATGTAAAGATGCATATAGGTTAAAACTAAAGGGATGGAAAAAACAATCTGATTAAAAAATGGGCAGGGGACCTCAACAAACATTTCTCTAAAGACAACATGTGGGTGACCAACCAACATAGGAGAAGATACTCAGCGTCACTAATCAAATAGGGAAATATGAATCAAAGCCACAGTGAGAGATTACCTCAAACCTAACAGAATGGCTAGCAACTAAAAGCAAGGAAATGACAAGTGTTGGTGAAGATGCGGGGGGGGAAAAAAAGGAAGCGTCTTGTGCTACTGGTGGGAATGCAAACTGGTGCAGCTACTGTGGGTAACAGTATGGAGATTACTCAAAAACTTAAAAATATCAATACCAGAAGATCTAGTAGTTCCACTAAGGGGTATTTACCCATAAAAATGCAATCGTTAAGTCAAAGGCATACATGCATTCATGTTTATTGCAGCATTATTTTTAACAGCCAAATGAAAGCAGCCCAGTGTCCATCAATAAACGAATGAATAAAGAAGTGGTGTATATATACACAATGGGCTACTATTCAGCCACAAAAGAGAATGACATCTTTTCATTTACGAGGACATGGATGGAGCTCAAGAGTATAATGCCAAGTAAAATAAGTCAGTGAGAAAAAGGCAAGTACTGTAGGATTCACAATCGGCCACAACTCACATGGTTAGAAAACCTATGGATGCCAAGTAACATTTTTGCTCTTAGGAAAGCATCTCACACAAGTTGAAGGCAAATTTATTATTGCCTCTGCCACATAGAAGTAGATAGTTCTTGATTAGAAGAGTACAATTACTGTTGTTTATCCAGAGTGATTTTCTCTGGTCAACAACAGAACTTATGTGGTGAATACTCCACTTAGCTCTTGTTGCCTATTATTGAAAAAGCTCCTGGTTCATCAACTCTTCTAAGAGGACAGAAGATGGGATCAAATCTTTTCTATACCGTGGATTTTAGAACCCCAAGTGCCAATGCAATTAGTTTAGCCTGCAGTGTTATATGCCACCATTTCAGTGCAGGGGAGACATTTTCAAGATGGATACTTGATTGGTAACAGTATGATTCCTCAAGTTAATATACCAAGCAAGTGGGATTAATAACCCTACTGCCAACAACGACTTTTATACAGAAGGCAAACATTATGGTTTAATCAAATGCCATTTGAAAGTTTTGGATCGCCTGTTTTGGAATGGCATGATCTTCTGACTTTAGAGATGATCATTTCATTTGCCTCCTCTGACTGTCACTGATCACAGCCATCAAGCCTTCCAGCTCAAAAAGACATAGCATCAGAGGCTGTGAAATCCACTGTGAAATAGAGTAATGCTAATTAAAGAGGCTTAAAAAATAATTGTAAAAAGCTCACCCTCCTCTGCGCCCTTCTTTGCATGATCTGACTAGCTCTTTTACCAGCCTGCCTAAATTGTTAAACCAATATTCTTTGGGTTAAAGTACTATTTTGTGGATGGCTCTGTGGGAATAAATATATGGTACATGGAGGGGATAATATAGATACTGGAATACAGCAGGGGCCCCAATAAATATTTGCTGGATGGTTTTTGAAATGGCAGTACTCTTACTCAGTTATAGTCTGGATTCAGCGTGGAGTTCAAGATCATAAAAATGTGACCCAACGCTGAGAGCTATCAGTCAAGTGGGGCAGGAAACAGGGCAGGAAGTTATGTGAGCTCTGAGGATGATGACCGTCTAGTAAAACTAAGCTTCAAATCTGGAGGGACCTTTCCTGACCTTCTCCTTTTGGTTAAGGAGTGCCAAGACCAGTGGATGGCAACCTATGAAGTGTTCAGTATTTTGAGTAGAAGAGAATGAAGTGAAAATTCACTATCAAAAAGCTGTTTGAAATTCAACATTATCTGGATTTGTGTTAATAAGCATTTTCTTTCCAGATCGAAAGTTATTAACCAGCAAGTGCTTCCCACATACCCTACCCGGTCCTGTGAACAACTTATTCACAATCCCTAGAACGAAGGCAGCCAACCAATCACCAGCATATTGATTCATTCTCTAATGCATCTAGAGAAGCCAGCATGATATCCAACAAAGACTTCACTCTTCATTACCTTTAACATCCATTAGAAAAAAAGGGATAGAGAAAATATCCCAAAAACTGGTTTTTAAAATGTGCAGACAATTCCTGACAGAATATATGCAAATGTTCAATCAGTACATGAAGGTATGTTCAATCTTACAGCAGAATACTATTACGATTTGATTATATTTGCTTATAAAACCAACAAATATTTCATTGCTCCCTTTCAGTGCGTGATGAATGAGAGATGTTACAGTGTCTTATTTGTTGATCATTACTACAAATTCTCTGCAAGGCAATTCAATGCATTATCAGAAGACTTAAACATATATGCCCTTTGATTAAGAAATTCAGGCCCTGACCATTTAGTCTCAGTAGGTAATAATGAATGTACACAGACTGTAGCTACAAGGTTGTTCATCTCAACATTTATAAGAGCAAAATAATCATAAACTAAACATTCAACAATGAGTGACTGGCTAAATAAGAATTAACAAGAAAAGATTTTTTAAAAAAAGTTTTAGAGAGAGTGCATATATGAGCAGGGAAGGGGCAGAGAGAGAGGGACAAAGAGAATCCCAAGCAGGCTCTGCACCATCAGCACAGAACCCAACGCATGGTTTGAACCCATGAACTTTGAGATCATGACCCAGAGCCAAAGTTGGATGCTCAACCGAGCCATCCAGGGGTTTCAGGAACAGATTTTAATATAAAACTAAATGTATAGAAAAATATCAAATAGTATCAAGTAAGATGCCAAATAGGGTGTGAGTACAAGAAATAACTAGAGAGTAAAATTTGGAGAATGGTCTAAGGGCTTCACAAGGAATTATTCCCTTCCTGTAAATAAAAACAAACAAGAAACCCAAACACAAAAGAAAAAGAAAAGAAGTGGGCAAAATAGTCTCTCAGTGAAGGAAACCAAGGGTGAATAGTAAAAGAAAGCAATTAAGATTTTCCTTGTAGTCCCTCTTGAGGCCTCATGTGAGGTGTTCATTCCTTGAACAGTTAGTCAGGTACGCTGTGGAGCACTTTTGTGCATGGTCTCATTCAATCCTAATTATGAACTTAGAGCAGTTATCATCTGTATTTTAAAGATAGGGCTAATAAAAAACAGAGCTGAGATTGTCAGTTCTCAGCGCTTTTGAAGAGACTGAACAGAGAGTAGAGGACATGAGAACATATATATGTAATAAGTTCTAGGGAGTAGGGATTCTGAATTCAGGGTAGGTAGGTGGAGACCGGCCCATGAGCTTCAGGTGGTGCTTTGGCTCTGAGACAGATGTCCTGTGTTCTCAGCATTAACAATGCATAGAGGCAGAGGTTTTATAAGACATTGACATTTGGGTAAGCCAAAAGTCATGGGGAGGGTTTCAACTTTCATACCAGTGCTATCCTTCTACTGGTTATATATTAGTTTCTAAAAATTAAAAAAAAAAAAATTAAATGTATCTCCAAGAGAGCTATTATTTGTTAAGTAGCAGGGTGGAGAGCATAATGAAATAGAAGACTATCTATAGGGGGACACAAATATTCCTGGGAATCCACAACACAAACTACTTGCATACTTTATTTAATTCTTACAAACACCAAGAATTGAAAAAGCTAAAAAGAAAATCTCCTCAAACAAGGATTAGTATCATCAAGAGTTGGAGATTCATTTGGTCTCATAAACACAAAGACATTTTCCCCAATGCCAAAGTGCTAATAAATGGTGGAGTCAGAATTCCTTTCTAAAAAAAAAAATAAATAAATAAACAATTGGGGCACCTAGGTGGCTCAGTCAGCTAAGCATCTGACCCTTGGTTTTGGCTCAGGTCATGATCTCAAATTTTTTGAGTCCAAGGCCCATATAGGGCATCAGGTCAGCACAGAGCCTGCTTGAGATTCTCTCTCCCCCTGCCCCTCCCCTGTGCATGCTTTGTCCCTCTCAAAAACAAATGAAAAAAATTTTTTAAAATAAAAATAAAAAAGCCACAGAATGAATGACAGAACCCAAATGCCCATCAACTGGGGAATGGATACATAAGTGAGGTCTACCCATATAATGGAATAGTATTTGACAATTACAAGCAATCAAGTCTTGACAGATGCTAAAACATGAACGAACCTTTTTAACATTATGCTACGTCAACGAAGCTAGTCACAGAATACCACCTATTGTAGGATTCCCTCTATGTGAACTATCTAGAATAGACCAATCTATAGATTCATGGCTTTAAGAATTGGAGACTGGCAGTGGCCACTGATGAACAGAGTCTCTCACTGGGGTGGGGAAAATGTTCTGGAATTAGATATTGGTGATGCTTGCAGAAACTTGTAGAAATTCTTTGAATATACTAACAATTGCTCATTTGCAGACTTTAAAACAGAATGTTTTAGGGCACATGAGTTATAGCTCAATAATGAAAAGAAGAAACAAGGCTGATGAAGTTGTGTTGGGTTGAAGGATTATGAATTTTCTTTTTCTTTTTCCCCCCAAGTCTTCTGTAATGTGGTTCACTAACTTTCAAAGTGAAAAAAGAAAAAAAAAATGAGACATGGGTCTAAGTAGAACCAGCACACTGGTGACAGCTACATCTTAAGTTACCGGATGTGTTCCCAGCTAAAACCAAGCAGAAGAGATCATCACTACACAGGAAATGAGTTTATAAGCACCTGCTCTCTATTACCATGGCAACTCAAAGGTCCTCACCTCCCTGAGATGCAGCACCAGATAAAATCTACTTAACCCATGCTGGGAAAGGCCTTCAATATTTCCCTGTAGAAAACATCATGGTCAACAGCCTGTTCTTCCTGAAAGATACTTGCCTCACCCCTCTGATTAAGCTGATTACAGTGAGAAGTAGAGGTTGGGACATGCTTTTGACTGCATGAGGTGGACAATGGTGGGGCTGTAGACCCTTGAACATTACCTTGACCCAGTGCTGAGCAGCTCTGAGACCCCAAACAAGTTACCGGTCTTCTCTGAACTTTGGTTTCCTCACGTTTTACCTGTGACTCACTCAGTTGTCATGAGGACTCAGGGCCACGTTAGCGTACCAAGTGCTTAGCTCTGTGCCAGGCCCCAAATGAATGTTTAAGAAACATGGCTGGTCCCATGATGGACTTTTATCATTTCTTCCATCCCTTCAACAGCTGTGTATTAATGATGAACTCTGTGTTGGGCACTATTCTCAACACTGGGAATCCAGCAGGAAACAATACAGATAAAAATGACCACTTACATGCTGGTGGGGGTGCACACAAATAAGTTTTTAAGATAATGTAAGTAGTATTTTAAGTAGTGATAAGTACTAAAGAGAGTAAATTAAGGAGGGAGCATTAAGTATCAGTATGGAGAGACCAGGTGGTCAGGGGAAGCCTCACGGAGATGGGACTTTTGGTCAAAACATGAAGGAGGTGATCAAGGGGCCATGCAGGTATCTCACAGAACACTTCAGGTAAACAGCACAAGAAAGGGTCCTGAATTGGGGGATGCCCAGCATGTTTGAAAAGTAGCAAAGAAACCATCTTATTGAGATCAGACTGAAGGGGACAGGGAAGAAGTAGAGAGCTCTGTTCAGGAACAGGAATTCAGAGCAGAGAGGAACGGAGACCAGGCTGGTGAAGGCAGCCATGTTGAACAGTGCTCAGATGCTGGAGGTCTTCTGAAGGAAATGCTGATGGAACAGTCTCATTAAATATCTCCCAAAGGCCAAGGTTCTAGGCTCGTTTGAATCCACTACTAGGCTGGAAATAATGACCTAATGGTGGTAGGCACTTCAGAAATGATGAACATTCTCAGAATCGGAAGGGATCTTAAAGTCTGCTAGTTAAGCCATGCTGTGACTCCTTGATTTTTCTTATAACCACTATTGGGTTCTAGTCAAACTACACTTCAATTAATGCCAAAGAGCTCACTATCCTTAATCTATCTTTCATTGGATCCTTAATGAGTTCTGACTTCAAGTGTAAACTATTTCTCTGTAGTACTAAAAACAAGAATATGAGGGTTGCCTGCCTGACCCAGTCAGTAAAGCATGAATCTCTTGATCCTGGGGTCATGAGTTCAAGCCCCATGCTGGGCATAGAGAGCACTTTAAAACAAAAATATAAGCATATATGTAGATCCATTTCACCTTTCCAACTACCAAAATTTTTTTCTGAATTTCCATTCTGCCACTGAACATAGTCTATTTCATACCAGTTATTGTGATGGGTACAAGAGAAAAGGAAACCTTTTAAGATTTCACCCGAAGTACTGACAGAAAGAGGCAAGTGCTGATAACAGTGGTCTATAGAAATGCCCGCAGAGGGGCGCCTGGGTGGCTTAGTCGGTTAAGCGTCCGACTTTCGCTTAGGTCATGATCTCGCGGTTTGTGGGTTCGAGCCCCGTGTCGGGCTCTGTGCTGACTGCCAGCTCAGAGCCTGGAGCCTGTTTCAGTCTGTGACTCCTTCTCTCTGACCCTCCCCTGCTCACGTTGTCTCTCTCTCTCACAGAAATAAATAAAAAAATATTAAAAAAAAAAAAAAAAAAAAAAAAAAAAAAAGAAATGCCCGCAGAGTGGATTTCCACTGCAACTATGCCAAGCCATTTATAAGCAACATTTAAGCCTTGATACACCAACAATATACAAAAATCACCTAAATATGGGATTTACCTTTAGTTTTACTCTTCTTTTTTCCCCTAGGAGGATAATAGTATATTCTAATACTTTCTTGAAATCCAGATATATACTCTGTATTTCATGGGTCTCATTCCTTCAAAAAAATAAATTTGGCTTTTTATAATTCTTAGTGAATCTATTCAAGATCTTTGTGATTAGGGCGGACTTTAAAGAGTGTAATATTGGGGCACCTGGGTGACTCAGCCAGTTGGGCATCTGTCTTTGGCTCAGGTCATGATCATGCGGTTGGGGGGTTTGAACCCTACATCGGGCTCTGCGTTGATAAGGCAGAGACTGCTTCGGATCCTCGGTCTTCCTCTCTCTCTCTCTCTCAGATTAAAAATTTTTTTACAAATATTTAAGGGACACTTAGGTGGCCCTGTCAGTAAATGCCTGTATCTTAATTTCTGCTCAGGGCATGATCTCACAGTTCTTGAGTTACAGCCCCACATCAGGCTCAGTGGTGACAGTGCAGAGCCTGCTTGAGATTCTCTTTCTGCTCCTCCCTTACATGCCCCCCCCTTCAAAAATTATTTAATCTACTTTTTAAAAAAATGTTTAAGTACAGTATTAAAAATCCTATTATTTATCTATAGTAATGGCTGACTTTCTAATGATATTACCCTAACAAGGCTCTAGATGCTATCGTTTTTTCTCCTTCTGAAAATGAAAACTGGAAATATAAGTATACATATCTAACCTTCTGGCAAATTTCCACATCCTTCAAATTCTTTGGAGAATATTCAAAGTTTTTTGATTACCTCATTATATATTACTACTCTACAAAGCAAAATCTTTTATAAACTTAATTTTTCAAACTATTCTCATAGTTTCGAGTCTTGGGTTACATTTTTAATCTGACAACTTGGCAGAACACTGGGAGAGGAACAGGCAGGCTGGACACCCAGATTTCACTTCGCAAAGAAACCACATTTGGAAAGATCCATCAAGTACTCTAAAAACCTGTTCCTCCTCAACTGGGAATTCTTATCCTTGAAACACTTGACCAACCTGCAGCCTGGAAGGTCTTTTTAATTCATATGTTTGTTCTTTTTAATAATCACTCTACCTAATGGGGGGAAAAAACCCCGTAAGTACCATGAATGAGGGATTTCCTTTCTGGAAACTATTATGACAGCAGCCCATATTTTCCCTTTTTCTACTTGCTGCAAATGTATCTCAGAAGCAATTTATTCTTGTCCTTCACATAGTATAGATTTTAATTGACTTGATGCTTTTCTTATGGTTATACTCTTTTCTATGGGCTCAGTTATATTTTCTACATGTAATCTTGAGAAGAGGAGTCTTCTTTAAATATGTATTTTTTAAACTAACACATACAACTTCCTAAAGGACGAGAAATTTAGTGGATACTTGGGAAAATTTTTCTTTCCTCTCAAAATCTGTTTATTCTGGATGTTGGCAACTATAGTTGCTTTACAACAGATGCTTTCCTTCTGTGATTTTAAGATAGGCATGGCCATGCATATAATCTTTACAGAGCCAACATTTGGAGATTAAACCCCCACAGAGTATTAATGACTGATCAAGTCCTTTATGAAATCAGGTTCTGCTGTGAAGAAAAATAAGGGAGAGGACACCACCACTTAAAATAGCAAGGATAGCCTTTCCTTTATACCTGTAAGCCACTCTTCTGACACGACATTCCTGTTCGGAAGTCAGCCACATCACCAAACCTGGGGCCCCACGGTTCCCTCTACACAGTGCCACCAGTCACCCTGGCCTCATTCACGCATCATCCTGGAGCTCCCAATACCAACCCTCCCGTCCCCTGCATTTTTTAGTTTTAATTTTTGTGAAAGTTTATTTTTGAAAGAAAAGGAATGCAAGCAGTAGAGAGGCAGAGTGGAGGGGGTGGGGGGTAGGGGAACAGAGGATCTGAAGCAGACTCTGAGTAGACAATAGGGAGCCTGATGTGGGGCTGAAAGCTACAAGCTAGGAGATCCGGACCGGAGGTGAAGTTGGATGCTCAGTCGACTGAGCCAGGCAAATGCCCTTGGTTTTCATATTTTACTTGAATCTAACTTCTGGCTTCAGATCCTTGAATGTCTGTCCTTTCACTCAATAACTCTCCCATATACCACCCAGCTAACAAACCATTTCAGATCTTTCTTCTTTGGGAAGCAGAGGGGTTGCAAAGGTAAAATGAGAATAGTCATGCTTTGATTTTGTCTAGTTTTAGAGAATGCTCATGCTACCTCAGTACATCATACGTGGTTTGAAGTATAGCTGCTGGGCTTTCTCTTCCATCATTACAACCTCTCGGTTAAGTAAGAGACCCATTTTCTTGCTCTAGGAAATAGACATCGGAGAGGTTTCAACCAGAGGATCCATAACAAGGAATTTGGATGTGGAGCACAAGAAGGGAAGAGCATAAAAATGCATCACTTGTGCTGGAGGTCTTCAGGCTGCTGTGAAAAGGAGTCTTCCTCACGTGCTTATTCAGCCCCAAGGCCCAAACAATAGAAGGTACCTTGAAATTAAGGGTTTGGCAGTGGGTACGGAGGACTCCATTTCAATGGGGTTCCTATGCAATTTAACAATGCCCCCAAATTGTGGCCATTTGCTATACAGCCATTTACTCCTAACTAGACCGTTTGTTCAAGGGCCTACCTGTTCCTCCAAAGCTCCATTGACCTCTTTATCAGGATTTTTCTTCTATTATTTATTTTATCCCTCAATTTGGAGAAAGTCCTACAAACCTCAACACAGAGCCTCAGCACTTCCCCGTCTCTACTTCTTAAACATCTTTCCACTCCCTATGAGTCATTATGAAAATGTATTTTCAGTGTTTTTCAAGCATCTCAACAAATTTAGTGGAACTGCTTTAAGAAAACATGAATTTTCTCTTCAAAAAGAGTCAAAGATTGTCTTACTTCATGGAAAATACCACTCTGGTCCTGCTAGAAATAGAGTCTAACATTTTCAGGGAGATAACTGACCTGTTTTTTTAGGTAAGTGATTCTCAATCTGTCTGCTCATAGTAATCACCCAGGACCTTAAAAAACCCGCATACCGAAGTCTCATCCCCAGACTGATTTAACTCATTTGGAAAGAGGTCAGGAGTTTGGAGTCTTTGTTTATTTATATTGAGAGGGGAAGAAAGTAGAGGGAGAGAGTGAGTGGGGGAGGGGCAGAGATAGGGAGAGAGAATCCCAAACACAGAGCTTCTCGGGGATTAATGTCAAGAACTGTAAGATCATGGCTCGAGTTGAAATCAAGAGTCAGACACTTAACCAACTGAGCTACCCAGGCACCCCGACTTTTGTTTTGTTTTTTAAGTAGACTCTACGCCCACTGTGGAGCTTGAACTCACTATCCTGAGATCAGGAGTCAGATGCTCTCCCAACTGAGCCACCCTCAGGCTTTTAGAGATTTGAGAGCTCTAATGTGCAGTTAAGGTACACACCAGTGATCTAGTCCATTATGACCTAACACCTTTGAATCATAAAAGAAAAGAACTATTTCATAACCTCTGTAACCTGTATTTTAAGACAAATTCTATCCTACAGTATTGCTTTGATAATTCCAAACAGCACTCTTTCAATGCCTCTTTGATTTGTCACAAAAGATTCAGAGAAATGCTTGAGGGCATCAGATAGGTCTCATGGAAAAAAAAAAAAAGGTACATATACTTCAGCGTCTTTTTCTTCTCCATGGAACAGAAGGAAGTCAAAAGATGTCTATTACTTCGGTCGTGGTGCATGGTGTGTGCACATCTCTAAGCTTATCAACTTGTATACATTAAATATGTGTAGTTTTATACAACAATACTCAATAAAGCTGCTTTAAAAAAAAAAAAAAGTTATCCACCCAGCTAATCCAGATAGTTTTCCCTGAAAGATTTACTTTATGCCTATGTAGCAAGAAAAAAATTGCTCTAGGATGGACCCTTTATAGGGAAACATAATCCAACTGTTAGCTATTTATGAAACATCCATTTAAAGATTTAATTTTCAAATGTTCAAAGAAACTAAGATAGAAAGGATTTTTAGCACTTCATTCTAATTCTCTCTAGAATGGTCTTGGTTCTAAACTTCACATTTGTTCTGACAGTCTCCCATGGATATTCAGTAAGAGATTTCCTTACTTTTTTCATCATAATCGTAGATATTATTAGGTCTTAGATTCAGACAAAGGATCTCCTATGTTTGGTCCCCAGTTTGGAAACAAAATATCTTCTAGAAACATTTTAGAACTTGAAATTCTCAGCATCACCTGAGCCTACTGAATTAGAAATTCTGTACATGGGACCCACCAACCTAGGTTTAAATAAACGTAGGATTCAGAGGTGCCTGGGTGGCTCAGTTTGTTAAGCCAATGGGCTCTTGATTTCGGCTCAGGTCATAATCTAAGGATTGTGGGATTAAGTCTCACATCTGGCTCCACACTGAGCATGAAGCCTGCTTGAGATTCTCTTTCTCCCCCATCATGCTAAAAGAGTAAAATAAATGTGATTTAGATACACACTAAAGTTGGAGAATCACTACAGAAAATAATAGACATTTATATTTGTATTCTAGGCCCAGGGAATTTTTCAACTTTATTTGGGCCTCAAGAAAACTCTCAAAGTTAGCATATACGTCGTCCCTAAACCAGGATGCAGACATGGAGAGAAAAGCCCCTGAAGTAGCCAGGGTCACAAGACCATTTGCATGATGCTTTTAGTATTCTTCGACCTGTCAGTTTACGCTTCTTGCGCAGGTTACGCTTCTTGCGCAGGTTACGCTTCTTGCGCAGGTTACGCTTCTTGCGCAGGTTACGCTTCTTGCGCAGGTTACGCTTCTTGCGCAGGTTACGCTTCTTGCGCAGGTTACGCTTCTTG